>JBBYHM010376904.1:0-16828 GCA_038381775.1 Adansonia rubrostipa
TTTCAAGAATGAATGTAAGTTAGATGTATTTCTTTCGGTTCGTTCTATTTTTCCTTAGTAAAAGTAGCGGAAGTCTATTTCAAAAGATAAATTGGTAATTAATTTTGATACGCATATGTAATTGTTCAATAATTATGTTATTCATTTGATTAGATACATTTGATTCGAATAAAATTTGATTTTAAATAAAAAATTTTAATTTAAGATAATTATTTAACTTTAACCGTGTTATTATTTAAGCAAAAAAAATATATTATCATAAAAATTTAATTATAAAAATATATAAATTTTAATATTTTTAAAAGAATAAGACAGAGCCTTTCGGGTTTAACTTTACCTTACCCTAAAAATAACCTATTTAATTTTTTTATAACTATTGCAACAACTTGACTTAATTTTCTTTGTTACTAATGCTATATTTTCAACTTGGGGCAATTAAACTTATTTAATAAATATTAATATATAATAATGGACAAATATCATATTTTGCCTTAAAAAGGTTATAAATTTGAATTATCTATAAATGATATATGTTTTTTTTTAAAAAAAATGCCGTTTAATTTGTAATATAGTAATAAAATGTTGAGCAGTTTGGAAATAAAAGGAAATATTATACCAAAATCTTTTTTTTTTTTTGTAAATTCAATCTTGTATAAGAAATAGGAAAAACAAAAATAATCAAATAATGCATAGTAACTATAACATCAAAATTTAGAAACTTGGATTAGATCGATTCTTTTTATGGCCAACTTCATGATGAAAATGAATATGATGGGCTGAAATTTCATATATGAAATCTGCATGCACCAATGAGAGGGTCAGCCCATCCCCATTTCCCAGCCACTGATCTGAACCAGTCGATAAAAACTGGAACTTTTTTTTTTTTTTTTTTCCTTTCATGGCTCAGGTCGAGTCTTCCGACCCAAGCCAACAACTGGATGGGTTGGGAGGTTCATCAAGCCACCGAGCTCCTGATTGGAATTGGAGGACGACAGCCAAATGGAATCCAACACATGGGCACCTTTTAGACTTTGATGGTAATAGATGTACCTTGCATTTGTTTTTATTCGCTTATTATTTTACATTATAATTATATTTAAAATATCATATAATTATTAAATTATAAAATAATTTATTTTTTATTTAATGAATAAAATTTGAATTTTTATTTTTAAATATTAAAATTGAAAAAAAAAATTCTAGCCAGAGGGAAGAAAAGTAATGGCTAAGATTTGTAGCAAACTGGGGCAATTTTGTTGACATGGAAAGATTTGGCAGATTGTGTGTAGACTTAGATTGAGTCAATGCGTACTCCACAAGTTGTTTTTTTTGGTTTAAATTTATTTTTATTTATTTTTATTTTTTGGTTTTAAATAGGCAGAGATATTTTTTAAATAAAAAGAAGCTTTGTTTTAATTAATTGCAGGTTGCTTTATGAAAAGATCAAACTTTAACATAAATAAATAAAAAAACATGAAAAAGAAAAAAAAAAAAGTGGGGGTGTTGATACATGCTTATACTTTTCAGACTGTGATGCTGTGCCACATTCCTAATCTTTGGTTGAATTTTTTTGACCATTTTTTGCATTGATTTTTTCTTAATTAGCTGAGTAAAAAAGATTAAACTGATGGTTAGCCAGAAACTAATTTTTATGGTAGTCTTTTTTAATTTTTGTAAAAGAGTCTTTATCTGTAATAAAGAAATGTAATATAAGTTTATACTTAAACTTTAGTGAGGCTTTGCTCTGGAAGAAGTAAAAAAATTGGAAAAAATAAAAAATTAGAGGAGTAAAAATATAAAAGGATGAAAAATATTTTTTTATTAGTGTTTTTTGTAAAAAAGATAGAAAACTGGAAAAAATAATTTTTTTCTAATTGCTTAGTATAATTAAAAAAATATGAGAAAAGAAAATAAAAAATATATTATTTTACTATTATAATTATTAAAAAGTAAAATTAAATTTTTTTAAAAAATAATAGGTATTCGTATAAATATACACACTTCATACACACCAATCTCATTTTTTTTTCTTTTTAATTTGAAATGATTTATTTCTGTTAAAAGGTATAAAAATAATAATTTTTTTAAATTTTTTTCTTTTTATTTATCTTTTCAATCAAACATACTCAAATTTCATTTTCTTTTTACTTTTCTACTCTCCTTCATCTATCTTTTTACTTTTTTACCTAACCAAGTATACTTTGAAAGTTGTTTGTTGAAAATAGTTTTTGGACTAAGTTTATATTTGGGTTAATTATGCAAATGGTTTTTGATTATATAACTTTTTTTAAATTGAATATTTAAAGAAAATTTTTATTTGAACAAGTACTCGTACAATGATTTTATTAAAATATAAGTATTTTGTACTACTGTTGTTAGATAGATGATATAGTATTTAACATATAATAAAATTACACATGACAAAGGTATCAAATCATTATTTTAAAAACTATTACATGTTATAATTGAATTGAATATTAAATTTAATAATATTAATACAAAATATTTATATACTTTATGAAATTATAATATAAATATTTATTTGAGTTAAAATTTTTTTCAAACACTCTAAAAATCGTATAATATGAAAGTTGTTTGTCTAACTAACCTTTTATATTTCTAGTTTTGCAGTATCATTAAGTAAATTGGCTTTATGCCTTTCCACGCACTTTTATGAAAGTGGACTTTCATCTTAACCCAAAAATGGATAGCTTTATGCAAAGACTATACTTTTAAAGCTTTTGGAAGTCTTTTTTTTTTTTTTTAATTTTTACTTTAATTTATGGTTAATTGCCCAATTGGCCTTTATTCCCTCGTGATTCATGCCAAGTCTGCCTTTCTTCAAGTTCTGTTTAAGATTACTTTGACTTTTGGGTTTTACTGAACGTTTTCTCATTAATCATTAAAATAGTAAATAATTAAAGAAAACTATTTGATACGTATTAATGGAGTTTAAAATTTTCATCAGCAAATTTAGTAAAAAAGAAAAATCATTTGACATAGTATAGTTTTTACGTAGGCATCACTAATTAAATTTCATATTTCATTTATTACGAAACTATCTTTAACGAAAATGAATTCAACCATAGCCAAAAGTGTTTGCTCACCAAACAGAACGCAACCTCAGATTATAAAACAAATATTCTGATCCAAAAATATGATGACATAGAAGGGAATGATTGTTCCTCATCAGCGGAATGATTGTGAAAGAGGTTGCTTCTTAAGTGTGGACCAGAAAAAGATGGAGACCACTCGAGGACTAAAATTGGCGTGATACCGTGTATTTTTGGGTGGCGATCTTAGTGGAGGGAACCCTAAATACTAAAGAATTGCTCAAAGGAAAGGCACCCTCTCACTTTGGAATGATATGAATCTTGAATTCATAGAAATGTTGAAGGTCTCATTGTCTAGGCGCGTGCTTGTTTTATTTTATAAAAAATTTGCGGTTTAGAAATTAAAAAATATTTATATATTAATATTTAAATTTATAATTATAAAAAATTATTTTTTAAAAATAATTTTATGAATCAATTAAATTAAATTTTAAATTTATTATAGGTGCAAGATGAATACCTATATTCACTTGTAAAGTAAAGACATAGATTAATATAGGCTAAGTGGCTATCCTCCTATTATAAACTTAGGGAAATTAGCATTAATCAATGTTAACATCATGGTTTTGCAATTCTAGGAAGCCATAGTCTTTCACATGTTGCAGTACAAATAAAATAAAAGCATGGTAGGGCATCTGCTATTATCTCTATTAATTTTGATAGATGCTGTCACATTTTTATCACAAGCAAACATAATTTACTCTTTTTTTTTTGTAATGACTTATACTCAAAAGTAATTGTTAGATATAAATATTTTAAATTTTTTAAAAATTTTATATAAATTATAATTTTTATTTATATTTTCTATATATATATTAAATATAAATATTTGAAAAAAATAAAAAGTTACAATGACCATTTTGAAACATTTAACAATTCACAGTTTAACAGAAAGTTATAGTATTTTATGAATTATTGTCCTTGTTTTGAAATTTGACTGGAGATAGATACCGTTGTGATTGTAAATGTTGTTTTGAAAATTATTGCGTGAACCAGAGCAAAGCATTCATGGCAGCCAATAGCAGCACAGAAAGAAAAGTTAAAAGGACAAGTGAGTGACGTGAGGGCAATGCTGACGACCATATCTTGAAAATTATTGCTTGAACAAGAGAAAAGCTTTCATGGCAGCCTACAGCAGCTCTGACGTGAGAGTAATGTTGACGACGAAGTCTACTAAGCGATGGTACAATCAAAACTCAAAAAGCGAAAGGACTAGTTTGGGCATCGTCACAAGAGTGGTTACTTCTTTTCATCTTTCCGAAGCAAATTTGCTTTGTTTTTGAGATCAAAAGTGCAAGCTCGGAGCTATATTCCGTAATCTAAGTATCTCCGTCTTAAGTGTTTTTTTTTTAAAATAATTGTGGGTAGATTGTTATATATTTTTATATAAATTTTATTATATTAATAATATGTGTATATAAATTTTGATAAATAAAAATATTTGATTGTATTTTTTTTATGTTGTATTTTAATTTTTTTATCATATCTATGTTTATAATTGTGATATATTTAAAATAACTATACACTTTAATCGTTTGCATTGTAACAACGAATGTAGATTAGATAAAAGAAGGCCTCAATTTGCCTTGGCTAGAATTGAATCCTACCTATACAGAAACATTTACAAGATTCATAGAAGAAAGAAAAAGAAAAGAAAAAAAAATAGCCTTGAGTGGAAAAAACAAGTATCATGAACTGAAGCAAGCGCCTGCCTCAACTCAACTGCTACCAATTCCATCCTCCAACGGATGCCCAAAATTTTGTGATGGATGTATAATTATATCCAGAGAAAGACCCAAGCAGCCGGAAGTTTCAACTGGGCCGTACCCTGAAATCTACTAGCAAACCCTTCAACAGATGGGCTAAAACCTGATCCCGAGTTCTGACTTTCAAGCCTTTCTGCCTGCAACAGGTTATATGGATGTATGGGTGTTTGAATTGTTTTGTGTTTCAATTTTTTTTTTTTTTTGCGGTCAGAATAGGTTTAGGTTTAGACTAATCAGATTACATTTTAGATTTTATGAAATTGTTACGGTCAACGATAAGTTCGATCTGAAAATTGGCAAGCTACATGAGGATTTTATTGTTCGTAGCAGCAATGCAGCATTATTGCTTAGCAATCTTAAATAGCCTCAGCAGTACAATATTTTGAGGGTTGAATGAGACTTCCATTCCATAGCTTATGTAAAAAAGACATTGGTGAAAGGTGATAAGCTGTCATGTGTCTCTAAAGAGAAATTGAAGCGGAATGATTCACACATACTTTAACAAATAAATTGAGTATTTTGTTTCATATTTTTCTCTTTACTTACTTGCTGCTGCTTCTAAACTGTGTTTCTAGGATTGAGGCGAGAAAAGTGTTGATTATGAATAAATGTCCAACATGGATATATATGCTCAATTTTGTAAAATATTTTTATATATTTAAATGATTTTATCTCGTATTCATATTCAAATATGTATTGAATATGGGTATCAAACATGAATATTTTAATAATAATAATAATAAAAAAGTACGGATAACACTGCTACTAGGCAATGCAAGTGCCACCGTCTATGTTCAATGGTTTATGATTTGCTTTAAAAGGCGTCAGCTTGAATCGCTGGCCAGTATTTTCTTTTTCCTTGTGAAGCATTTATCACTCTTTAAAATCAAAGCAAGAGAAGTGGTCAGTACTTATAAAAGGAAGAAAATTGAAGTGATTGCAGAAGGGAGATATTGTATACTCAGCATCGTTCAGAAAAAAAACCTTCAGCAGAAGGTAACATGAAGTGGATGTAACTTGAAGTGCTTCACCACTATGTTATCTGGATGCAGATATAAATATCGAAAATGGATATATTTTAATACAAATATATTTATTTTTAAAATTTTTTTTATATATTTAGAAGATCATATTTTAATATCTAAATAAAAATATATTCAAATACAAATATTTTAAAAAAATAAAAAATCTAAATAATATATCTTTGCGTTAAAAACAAGAAAAATATCAGTAATAGTTAATTGCTTGCACATGTCATGTTACCTCTATGAAAACAATGAAGAGTATGCTATGATTCAGGTCTTAATCTATAGTCCGCATCATTTCATTATGGAGAAAAGTGTTCTGACTTACCCCGGCATTTTGGTTGTGTGGGGGAAGATTACATTTAACATTTCTTAGGGCTTGACGAGCATACTTGAAGTTGCAAAGACAAATCAAGTTGGCATGTTTGATCAAACTAGAACATTGCTTGGTTGGGTTGGAGGATGGATACCGCTGGCCGACACAACTTCAGCTTAACCTTACGTATAATTACTATGTTATCTTATTTGGACTTTAAAGACTCTTGGTATTTTTTTAAAGTATTTGTATTTTTTTTACTTTATATTAAAATATGAATATAAAATATTTTTCTTTAAATATATAAAATAAATATAAAAAAACTTGAATATAGCCGTATGGAATGTATACTCATACCGAGACACTCATGACTCTAAATTCGGATAATATAGTATGATTGGCTCTTTGACCCTTTCCACCTATTCAATGAACAATATTGCTAGGAAGCAATGCACCCAAAAAAATAAATAAATAAAAATAAAAACAAAAAGACAAAAAGAATGTTGGTTTGATTTTAGATTTGGAAGATTTAGAAACAATGGTATAAGCTGGAAGTTCTATTATACATTAATGGGAATCTTTTCAATTGGAATTTCAGATTGATAATTTGGGCGATTCTAACTTTATATACGGACTCTAATCAAGATTTAAACATGTCCTAAATTATATAATATCTTCAGAAACCAAAAATTAGCATTTATTGTTTACTAATTATCAATTTATCACCAAAAATTATTTTGTTCATTCAATTTCCCAACTTTTAAGTAGAAGCATCTCCTAATTTTTACTTTAAGAAATTTTTAATGATATTTTAAAGTTATTATTTATATTAAAAATAATAAAAATTTTATCAAATATTATATTTAATATAACAATGAGTAAATATATATGTTTCAAACGCAGATACAGTTTATTGTTATTTAAAAAAACCTTCTAAATTTGTATTGGATATATGTTGAGAAATAATGTAATAAACAAAAATACTTCAAAAAAAAAAAAAGTTTTCGATCAACATAGCTTGTTAACGGCGTCCACGCAATTTTGCTAACGTGTGAGACAACAAAAGCGAGTGCATTCTCCTTACAGTATTCTGAGAAACACCCAAATATTAACAGAATCGAACCTGTTTCAAAATCCAGTCTTGCTCTTTGCTGTCTTTAAGGTAACAACGAAAAACCGTTTTTTTCTTCCTCTTTTTTTTTTTTTTTCTATTTTTTACTTTACTCTTCTTAGAAGAAAAATGGATCCTTTCTTATCTCTACAGCCTCTTCTTCTCTCTATATATAATCAACCATATAAATATACATTTTTTAATTCTTTAAATGGTTCCTTTTTTGTGTGGAAATTTTGACGCCGTGTAAAGTTAAAAACTTTGGAAGGAACAGAATTCTTTGATTGAAAAACCCGAGAATCTTTGCTTTTTACAGGTAAATATTTCTGGTTTGCTTTTGTTTTTGTGTTTTCGTTATTGGATTATCAGTTTTTTTAATTGTTCTTTTTGAGTTTTTCTTTTTTTCCTTCTATAATTGGTTGTTCCTGTTGAATTATCTTCGTTTGCATTTTGGTTAATGATTTTTTTTTTCTGTTTCATTGGAACTGAATAATGAAAAAGGAGTTATCTTGGGAATAGTTTCTTGGATTCCCAATTTTTGTGATTCTTTTGGTGATTGTTATAAGTTAAAATCAATCTATAGGATGGTTTCATGATGGTTTCTTGTTAACATTTATGCTTATGGGATCCAAAAAGGAGTTCTGGATTTGGATTTTTTTTAAAAATATTTTTAGACTATTTTTAGTTTGTATACGTTATTAGGGACAAAGGTACTGGATATTCATGATTGATATAAGTTAAAAGCAATCTAATGGGATGGTTTCATAAAAAATTCTTGTTATTTTTATGCTTATAGTATCTAAAGTCGTGTCATTCATTTTGGTTTTCTGATTTTCAGATTCTGCGCTCGAGGAATCTTGTTTGCAAGTTTAGCTGATTTCCAGAATCCTGCATTGGTCATTGGTCTTTGCCATTGGTCATTGGATTCTGGATTCAGTTGGCGTGGCTTGGAGAAGAAATTTCGGGTAGAGTTTTCTTTTCTCTGCTCGGATAATCTACAGATATGTCTAGTTTCGTGGGTGTTATTGTCCCTGATCAATGGCTTCAAAGTCAATTCACACAAGTTGAGCTTCGCAGCCTTAAATCCAAGGTATGCATACTTTGTTCCCTCCTCAACTTATTGCTTCGACTATTGCCTTATTATTTAAATTTATTGTTATTTTTTGTAAATGTAATTTGATAGAATTTGAACTGTTTTTTTTTCCTATATGGTTTATAGTTTGTTTCAGTAAAGAACAAAAATGGTAAAGTTACAATTGAAGATTTGCCGTCCTTGATGGTGAAATTGAAGGTTTTTAGTACTGCGTTTACTGAGGATGAGATTAGGCTGAAATTGGGTGAATCGTATAATGACATGAGCAATGAGATTGATTTTGAAACATTCCTCAGGGTGAGTCATGTATATATCGGCTTGTGCATGCTCTCGGTTGTATTCTATTTTACTACTATCAACTGTTTAGTACTGTAACATATGAAAAAAAGAAAAGAAAAGAAAAGAATTGTTGTTTCAGTTAAACTTACATGGCACTTTTCGTTCTATTAAGTTGCATAGAACTGGTAATTATAGGCTTTAACTTTGGTTGACACTGGGCTAACATTATAAATGGTTGCTTGGAATGAGCAGGTGTATTTAAATATGCTAGGTCAGGCTACAGGAAAATTGGGTGGTCCAAAGAATTCATCATCATTCCTAAAGACCTCCTCAACTGCTCTTCTTCATACAATTATTGAATCAGAAAAAGCCTCTTATGTTAAACACATAAACACCTACCTTGGGGATGATCCCTTTTTAAAGCAGTTTCTTCCGCTGGATCCAGCTTCGAATGATCTTTTCAAACTTGCAAAAGATGGAGTACTTTTATGGTATTTTTCAGGGGTTGTACTCCATTATGTTTTTTTTTTTTTTTTTTCCTTTTTTCCCTGTAAAAGCTGGTACTAAGAAGTGACACTGATTCTGTTCTCTTGTATTTGCGCAGTAAGCTTATAAATGTTGCTGTCCCAGGAACAATAGATGAACGAGCTATCAACACAAAAAAGATACTTAACCCATGGGAGAGGAATGAGAACCATACCCTTGGTCTCAACTCAGCAAAGGCTATTGGCTGCACTGTGGTAAATATTGGCACCCAGGACTTGGTTGAAGGAAGGGTTAGTACAGCTAAACAGATTCCTATGTGAGTTAGAATGATATGTTCTTACAATCTGATGATTCTCATTGTGATTATTTGTATTGCAGCCTAATCTCTTACTCGGTTTGATCTCTCAAATTATAAAGGTAGGCATCTAAATCATCTCTATCATTTATGTGCAATGACTTGTATAGGCTTTAAACTGTCATGGTAGACTGAGAAAAGTAGGATGCTAAGTTAAGACAAGTTGTTTTCAGGTACTCTTTTTCTCATCCTTAATATCTGTGACAACTGCAGATTCAACTGTTGGCAGATCTCAACCTTAAGAAGACACCTCAGCTTGTGGAATTGCTGGAGGATAGCAATGCAGTAATATATTTCTTTATCATGTGATTGATGTCTAACGAAGAATTAATTCATGAAATAACAATTGGACTGATATGTTTCCATTTGAATTATTGGAACTTGCAGGATGTTGAGGAACTTATGGGGTTAGCTCCTGAGAAGGTTCTACTAAAATGGATGAATTTCCATTTAAAAAAAGGAGGCTATGAAAAAACTGTTACAAATTTTTCTTCGGATGTGAAGGTATTGGACAATGTTAATACTACATTTAGTGGCAAGGATATGACAAATTGATTAATGGATTGCGGTGGATGCTTATACATCAATAGACGCATTGCTTTTTATTTTTTTTTCTTGCATTCATAATTTGATATATTTTACTCATTTCCGTACATGTAGGATGCAAAAGCTTACGCTTACCTGCTTAATGTTCTGGCACCGGAGCACTGCAATCCATTGACCCTGGATACTAAGGATGCTACCGAAAGGGCTAAATTGGTGCTTGACCATGCAGAGAGAATGGGATGCAAACGGTATCTGAGCCCAATGGACATAGTTGAGGGCTCATCAAACTTGAATCTTGCATTTGTAGCTCAAATCTTTCATCAAAGGTGAGAAATCACAAACCTGTCAGTTGTTACGCAGACTTTTTCTTTTTTTTTTTAAAGAAAAAATCTTTTGAGTGTAGTGATACTTCTCATAGAAAACTGTTTTCTGATCAAATCGTGCGCTTACTCCACTTGTAATAGGTTTTAGAAATAGGCTGGGGTCTGCCTCATAAAACTGTTAATATGAAATTAGGAGTCAAGGGCATGGATTTTTTTCTTGTGTACTTCAGGTAATGAATGGCTTGCTTGTAATGTCTTGCACGTTACCATTTGTTCTCTGCCATCCATATCTTTATTAGAAAGATTGGAGGAAACTGCTACGATTTGATGTTTAAACAGTTTCAATGTGGTGCTCTTCAGATGGTTTGTTTACAAGGGCTTTCCCGTGACTTGAATCCATTATCATGTTGGCGTTGAGGTTGTTTAGCTGGTAGCATTAAGTATGCTCTTTGCTCGTTACATGTCGTGTCTAGTTTTGTAATTGGGTAATAAAAACTTGCATGCTTTTGCAGGAATGGCTTGAGCATAGATAGCAAAAAGGTTTCTTTTGCACAAAGGATGTCCGATGATGTGCAAATTTCTAGGGAAGAACGATGTTTTCGACTATGGATCAACAGTCTTGGAATTGAGAGTTATGTTAATAATGTCTTCGAGGATGTCAGAACTGGGTAAGTCTTCCTCTTCGCTGATGTAGTTGAAGCACTCGAGTTCCATGCATTATCCCTACGGTAGGCTTTCAACAAACATTAAAAACAAAAAGGTTAGGTTAGTAGCCTGGTTTTTTTTTAAATCCTTCTGGGAAAGTTGAAACCATGAAAGTGTCTGGTTAATTGCTTGCCCTTTCTCTTACAGCAAGGGCATGAATGCATTTTTTAAGTCCAAGCGGGCACTTGTTTGCCTATGTTTCAACAATTGCAACTTCAGTTTGTTTCTCATATTAATTTACTGTGATCCTTGAAAGAAGGCATCATAGTTTTTTAATTTCAATATTTCAGCTGTCAACATAAAGAGCCTGATTTTGATTCAACAGATGGATACTTTTGGAGGTGCTTGATAAGGTTGCCCCTGGATCAGTCAACTGGAAGCATGCAACTAAACCTCCGATTAAATTTCCATTTAAAAAAGTGGAAAATTGCAATCAAGTAGTAGAGATTGGGCAGCAGTTGAGATTTTCCGTTGTGAATCTTGGAGGAAATGACATAGTGCAAGGAAATAAAAAACTCATAGTTGGTAATTTCCTCTGTCTTGTTTTCTTGATTTAATATTGATTCCCTTCACAGCTTGGCATGGTTTGCCTCCATTACAAAGTTTGACCTTGATTTACAATCATAAGTATTTTTATTTTGTTGTTAATATGATTCTTCTCTTCATTAAATTCTCGGCTAAATATAAAAAACCTTTTGTCGTTTAATATTGAAAAAGAAATATTGATGCTTGTTGAATGTTGGATGGTTGTCCAAATACTCAAAGTGGATTACATGTTGTGTCACAGCTTTCCTGTGGCAATTGATGAGGTATAATATGCTTCAACTTTTGAAGAGTTTGAGATCTCGCTCCCGAGGGAATGAGATAACTGATGCGTATATCATAAACTGGGCGAACAGGAAAGTCAGAAGTACAGGAAGATCCACTCAAATAGAAAGCTTCAAGGTTTCACATTGATTGGCATTTCTTTTCTTATAATAATTTATTAATTTAAAAGTTAAAAACTAATGATATATACATTATTCTAAATCTGCAGGATAAGAGCCTTACGAATGGACTTTTCTTCCTTGAACTCTTAAGTGCTGTGGAGCCAAGACTGGTCAACTGGAACCTTGTAACCAAGGGTGAAAGTGGTATGATTACTTGCCAACTGGAATTATTTTGTTGATTGGTTTTGGTGACATTATCTATACCTAGAACGAAGCAAACAAGTTTTCTTATCTTTGTCTGAGAAAATGCCAAGATTGAGCTGCCGAACCTAACAGTTTTTGTCTATGTTGGAATTATAGATGAGGAGAAGAGGTTGAATGCTACGTATATCATAAGTGTGGCTCGTAAGCTTGGGTGCTCCATCTTCTTGTTGCCCGAGGACATAATGGAGGTAAGGTTGCAACTGTACTAGGTCACTTGTTAGTTCATTGCATTTTCATATTAATTCATCAGTTTCAGCAACTTTGGCAAGTTATTTAAATAATTAGAAATGTAAATAATTGCATTAATTATTGCCTCTCATTAACCTTCTATGTTTAGCGTTGGAAGACAGAAAAACAAAATGAGGAAAATAGAATCAGCTCACTTCCATAGGCATGCAAGCCACATTGTGAATCTCGAATTCGCATCTCTACAACTAATAGGAATTAGCAAATGGATTAGATTCCTGCTCCTCGAATTTGGTTTTCTCGAGTAAGTTGAATATGTGAAGTTTACAAGTGGATGCTCTTATTGGTATGGCAGGTAAACCAGAAAATGATCCTCACTTTAACAGCCAGCATTATGTACTGGTACCTTCAACATGCAGCGGAGGAGGGTGAGATTCTATCCTCTGCTACTTGTAGTACTTACACATCAGATGCATCTCCAGCACCATCCATTAATGGTGAAGACGAAAGTTCCTCACTGTGTGGTGAAGTCTCAAGCTTAACCATCGATGATGCCTCTTCAGACATTACAGTCTTATCATCTCAGTTTGAAAATGAAGATAATACTGTTGAATAGGGGATATTGAATGGTAACTGTTTAGTGTTTACCTCCTTACATGATCAGACCAAGTAGAAGAGAAAAAGAGTGAATATGGTTTATTTGGACTCAAGGTGAGTATTGGATACGGGTATATTTTTCTGAGTTCTTTTTAAATATTTGAAGATTATACTTCCATACTCATTTTCGAATATAAGTGTCAGACACAAATATTTTAGGAAAATTAAGAATCCAAGTAATAAAGATTGCATTTAAGATAGAGGTGATATCATCATACTCATCCAAATAGACCCTGAGAGATTGCTTTATTTATTTATTTATTTATATTTTCCTTTCAGAAGGAAAGAGGCAAATTCCTCTTTAAAAAAAAAAAGAAAAAAAAAAAAGCCTGAACTGGCTATATTTCGAAGAAGGAAGAGAGGCCTGAAGTCCTGAACATGACAATTTGCATAGGATTGGCCGCTTCAATGGGATCTTTTTCTTCTGGCCTGAGGAGGAATTACTGAACGTCTAGCATCTCGTCACACTTGTTGCCAATTTTTTTTTTTTCATTTTTTTATCGTATTCTTTGACAATAAAATCATATATTATGATAATGACACACTGTTGCTATGAATAATGTTCACAAATGCAAAGAATGAAAATTTTTTATATGGTTTTTAGCTAAATTTCAATATGGTGCTAGTTTTGTTAATTTATGGCTGTTTAGGTTATAAATTTTCTTTTTTTTTTTATTTGATGATTAAACCATGCTTTCAGTCTTAATATCCTGACTAGCATTAAGTCGTAATTGTCTATTTAAAATTTTAGTAATAATAAATGTTTATTTAAAAATTAAATGAAAATAATAATTAATAAAATAAAATGTTTAACTTTTTTTTTATTTGATAGGGTAAATATTCTAAACTGATCAGTTAGTTAACTTACAAACAAATTCCTTTAAACACTTCACTGCAATAATAATTACGCTGTAATATCATAATAAATCACTATTGTAATTCCTAATATTACTGTAATATTTTTAATAAATACAGTTGATCATAATAATATATTAAGAGGATAAATACAAATTTTTTTACAGCGTACTAGTAATATTGATCACCGCTACTTATTAGTTACTATTGCTTAATTGAAAAAAAAAGCTCCAAAAACACGTTGAATTCTTTGATTATCTTTTCATCAAATACCATTTCGCAAGAGTGGCGGATAAGATAACCAGCCAGCAGTCACTGCTAGAATTGCCAAAGCCAATGGTCCTGAAATCGCCCTGTGAAGCCTGAATTTATGTTTTTTCTTCAATATAATCTCTATATCTACAAAGACTCCCTGTAAAACAAAGAACCATGTGACCTCCCATGTAGGGTTTTGCCGAATCATATGGTAATAAATCAGTTCATGCATCAAACCCGAAGTGACAAATGTTGCTAAAACAGCTGGTAATGAAGCCCATCTAGCTCCAATTATACGTGTAGAAATACTTCGTACGGGGTTGTATATTATCAGACGTAGCATATCGGAGACCCTAAGGTTCCACCTATGGCCCCAAAAGTCTTGTAACGAAGTGGCATGGAGGGGTGAGTTGAACTGTGGCTCCACTTCAACCCCAAGAACCGTTTGAGCTGGAATTGCAGCCATAGTCATAAAAATTTGGATTCCAAGGTACGTGTCGAAGAAGTAAAGGATTAGCAAAACATTATTTTAAAAATGTTGTTTGTAAATATAAGAACAAAACGATAAAACTAGGAATGCTCCTACTTTATTTACAGCCTCTAGAATCAAACTGGTAATGTTTGAGTGAGAATGAGATGGGATTTCACGTGAAGCTTGTTTGATTTTGAATGGAGAAACAGCTTTGACGATGAAAACATGAGGGCCCTCCGTAGGAGGTGGCGATAAGGGGCCGTTATCGAAGGCAAATGCGATAAGATTGAAGTTGGTGAACCAGGAGAGGGAAAATACTAGCGGGGGACCTAAATAGATGCTGTAAATCTTGAAGGGGATGATAAGTAGGAGGATCATGACAGGGAAGAGGGCGAGAAGCCTCGGCAAGCCCTTTGGGATCTTTGCCGCAACGTAGTAACAATAGGATAAGGACACAAATGTGAAAACCCATAGCCTAATCAGGTTCTTGAGCTCACTCTCCATTTCCAAATGTTGCTTTTCTTCATTGCTGTCTTGTGGATATATATAAAACCAGCAACGCTGGTAGTGGGGGAAACTTCCAACAAAGGGAAATAATAAATTATTAAAAAATTGTGAAAGTGAGAAAATTAATTTTAATTAAAAAATGATAATTATTAAAATTATTATAAAAATTAGAATTACCCTTTTGCCCTCGTTACGTTACTTTTCCGCTTTTCTTTGCAAGAAACAGCGGACACCGAGGGGGTGGGGAGTGGGTTCCTGAGGCGACTGCCACCTACTATACCGTACATATAATATATATTATATATGAATTATATATTTTAAAAATATTATTTAAAAAAATAAAATTATTTTATATTAATTTTTTAAGTATTATATAAAAATAATAAAAAATATTATATATCAAATTTTAAATTATTTTTTTTAAAATAATAAAATAAATATCAAAGTATTTTTTAAAAATTAAAAATAATATAAATATATATTACATTATGTATATATAAATATATGATAAAATATATAATAATATATTATTTATATTACATAATACGTATTATGTATAATAAAATTAAAAATATTTTACATTAAATTTTAAATTACTATTTAAAAAAATCAACTTCTTACATAATATATTCATACATATGTGCGGGGTCGACTCTCTTCTCTCACATACATGTAATATATTATATATTATTTATTATATAATGATATATAATAATATATAAAATATTTTTTAATTTTTATTATTTTTTTACTAATAATTCAAATTTTAATTTAAAATATTTAATTTTTATTATTTTTAAATAATAATTTTAGATTTAATATGATTTTAAATTATTTTATAATTGAAGATTTAATATAATTTTAAATTATTTTATAATTTAAGATTTAATATAATTTTTATTTTATGAATTTAAAATTTAATATAAAATATTTTTAATTTTTTATAAATTTTTAATAATATTTTTGATAAATAATTTATATATATTATATAATATATGTATAAAATATATAATACATATCCATGAAAAGCCTGCTTAGAAAATCAATCGTTACAGTTTATTTTTAAAGAAGAAAACAATGAGGTAGAGAATATAAACATAAAAAAATAATTAAAATTTTTTTATTAATAATTTTAATAATTATTATTTTTTATAAAATTATTTTTATGTCATTTTTTAATAATTATGTTTTTTGGAATAGTCCCATGTAGTTAATGCTAAGCGAGCCTAAAATGACAGGTGTTGGGCCCCGTTTACCCACCAGCAGAATGCCTTAATAAGCATATAATTAAAGCATATCATCCAACAACTCGCTCAAGCATTTAATACATAAGAGATATATTTGGTAATTTTAAATATAATTATATAAATATAAAATATAAAATATATTATATAAATTTATATTTTAAAATTTATATAAATATAATATATTTTAAATTTAAGTACAATATAATAAAATAATACAATATAATATAATATAATTTATATATAATGATATCCTCTAACTGAAGGGCAGCTGAAATTTAATGCAAAATTATTATCGCCGCTTAGATTCCAACATGCGCATTATTCGATAAATTAAAATA
>JBBYHM010376925.1:6695-21668 GCA_038381775.1 Adansonia rubrostipa
AAAAAAAAATGACGTTTTATTTTATTAACATTTTAAACTATCATTGGACATTAACTTTCATTTATTGTAATTTTTTATTTTAATAATAAGATTAATTTTAGAAATAATATTTTTAATATTTAAAATTAAATTTTTTAAATAATTTTTAACTAATTCAATTTCATTCAACAAAAGTAAAGTCAGAGTTCACGAGTAACTAAATCATATCCTTTTTTATTAAATTTTTCAACAGTCATTTAGTTATTTATTTATTTACTATATTTTGGAATTTTAACAGTAAGATTAATTTTTATAGGTAGAAATGAGTTTTAATTATATTGAATTATTATAATAATATGATAGAATTTTTTTTTGCAATAATTTTTTTTAGATAATTTGTAATTGGATAAATTTATCAAATAAAGGTAAAACTAGAATCCATGAGAAGTTAAATCTCAGGGCATTGTATATATATATATATATATATATATGATCAACTTTGGTTTCAATAAAAACTTGACAAATAAGTTTTTATTTTATATCATAGTCGGTTTGGGGTTAGGAATTAACAAGCGATAATATCTCACTTTTATGTACAAATTAAAAGTTTTCCAAGCAATTTATATAATTGAATGTGGTGAATTTCTTAAAGAGGTCATTTTATTTTTATTTATTTCAATTAATATTACGCATGTTTTAATTTTTTTTTTTGCTTTTATAAGCATGAGTTATTGGTTTTTAAGTTCAATGAGTATTTGACTTTAGAATATGATAAATATATCTCTCCAATTGATTATTTCAATGATTAAACATACAATTTTTTTTTCAACACTCTTTCATATCTCAAATTTGATGTTCATTTATAAAAATTGGAGCATTGCTATTTTAAAACTCATCCGAAGTTGGACTACATCGGATAAGTAAGGGCAAATCTTGATGTGAATATTTCAATCTACCGTCCACATTCATCTCTATATTTCCCTACTTATAACTTAAGGTTATTGTTTATATATCATAAAGAAAATATTTTTTTATACGGTATAATTAAATTTTAGAAATATAGGTATATAGGTACTCTTTTCCATCTATTCTTTTAAGTATAAAAATACATGTGTTTTGGTTTAACTAAAATTTAATATGAAAAAAAAAATTGATATCTAAAAATATTAGTTTGTAACTGTTTTTTAAGGAGACTTCGTAAAAGATTAATAGTTTTTTGGCTTTTTAAAGTATCCTCAAGCTCTATAAACTAGAGATTAATCTGCCGAAGTATCGTGAGAGATTCTTTCCAACGATATTTGTTCCATGCACACAGATAAGGATCGAACCCTAGGCTATATGGGCAAAGATTAATAGTTTTTTGGAAGATGAGAAGTTAGATTTTAAATGAGTAATAATAGGTAGTTTATTTAAGAGTTGGATAAGTTTTTTAGGTAAGTAAATTTTTCTAGAAAGTGAATAGTTTTTTTTTTTATATAATTATGGTGGAAAAAAAAACTTTATAAGGAAAGTTCATGAATGATATATGCCTTATTTATTTATTATTTATTTTTTAAATATCTTTGGTGGATATATGTTATTTCGTAAACTCTCTTTCTATTGTTTGTATATAAAATAATTATATTAGATTTTTTTAAAAAAATAAGCATTTTTTTGGTAAAAAATGATAAAAGAAATAATTATCTTTATTTTATTTTCTTACTTTATTAATTTTTTATTTTACTTTCGTTAATCGAGTTTGTTGCTTAATTCATAACATTACATTTAGTTTGTGATTTTATTGATAATATAGATATCCATATTAAAAATTAAAATTAATATTGTTGACATTGCATGAAATATTTTTTTATTATTTTTATATTTACGTAATTAATGCACAAAAATATAACATACGAAAATTACTGCTCTGATTGAAGAAAGGAATCTTATTTCACAGCCCACAAGCAAATGCGATTCGAACATATGGTGGTGTGGGCCACGTAGAAAAGCCACCACGCATTGCTTAGGGCCTCTCACGTAACATGTGGAGGAGCTCCCTTCTGCGACAGAAATTTTAGAACCGGCAACTCCACAATGGAATCTAAAGCAAAGCTAAAATGAAAGCTGCTTCAAAGCTCCCAATCTTTCTCGACAAAACCATCAAGTAAATTTGGTCATGGCTTTGTTTTTCATGGCTGCTTCTCTTAACCCAAAACCCTGCTCTAATATTTATCCCCCAGTCCTTCACCCTAAACACCAGCACCCGTTCAGGCTCATCTCTTCTTCGTCTTCTTCTTCTCGTAAAACGTTTGCTCAGTTAGAAGGAAAAGAAGGCGGAGTCGAAGAGGAAGATCCTCCTGCTTCTTTCTCTGGTATACGTTACCTCTTCCATTTCATTAACTTAGTTTACTTCGTTTTAATTGCAAAGAACTTTTCTGTTTATTCTTTTTCTGGGGTTTGAATTTGATTATACATTTGTGATTGAAAGAGTGTTGATATATAAAATTTTGTCTCTATCTTTTGCTTTAGTCGGATTTACTTAATATGGGATTCAGAAACTTTGATTTGTTATGTTGGGTTGATCTTAGATTTTAGAATTTATAACTCTATCCAACTTGATTCTCTTGCATAAGAATATGAAGGTTCTTTTCCATTATTTTTCCCAAACTGTATTAGTAAACACCCCTTTCTCCCTTATCAAAGCAGATTTAATTTATTTATTTGTTTGAATAATTCTATTCTTTTTTGCTTCATGTTTATGTATTCCATCACCTCCTAAACTGAATCGAAATCACTACTGTATATGTCTTTGTTATAGCTTTGTTGTTGAGAAGTTGGGTTATAAGATATTTTCTCATAATTGATATTCTGTATTGCCGGCAATTAATTTGTAGTTGAGCACTGCTTTTTTAACGTTTTGGAAGATTCTTTTCGTTTTAATTCCTTGTTTTGCTGCTTTTGTTTTTTAGTGAAAAGTCTTCATAGAACTGCATAATTGATGGCAATGCCTAGAAAATGTTCTTAACAAGTTCTCAGAAAGCAATCATGCTATTTTGCAATGGAGAATTGATTACTACAGCATGCAGAATTCGTAGATTGATATCTAGATTTGGAATGCTCAAATTATGGATTTCTTGTACTGTGCTTGAATTCTTATATTGAAAATACCTATGTTACCTAGACTCATAAGTGGGTGTTTGGATATGAGTTTGTGTTGGTATACCAAATTTTTTTCTAAGTTTTTCCATATATTTGAAGGATCATATCACCATATCTATATCTAAATATATGTCAGACACATATGTTGAACACAAGTACTTCAGAGAAAATGAAGAGTCCAGGTAACATAGAAAAATACATTATCATATTGGAAATAAGTTATCACCATGGATAGCTCTATATTGCTCTTCATACTTTACATTTTATGGCCATGTGTCATGGGGGATTGGCATTAGACCCAAAGGTAGATCGCAGGAAAGTAGCCCATCACAAAGCTAAACCATCGCTTGCAGATGGTGGCACTTTAAGAGCATAGATCAAGGTATTCTAGTCGATTTATAACCCTCAAGCCCTTTCTTGGCAGCATGGTCTAGTCCAGGCTTGACTTTTATGGTACTATACGGCCAAGACACTGTAAGCTTGCTATAGCATAACTTTGTTATAGTAACTCTACTGTAGTGTATCTTGCTATGGTGCAAACTGCAGTTATGGATCCTTAGTTCGTAACCAATTTCATGAGTTTTTTGATGCAAAGGATCCACTGGATTGGTAACTGTAGAGCATATGACTTATGTCATTGCTTATTAAGTGTGAGCAATGGTTTCATACTAACTATAGCACTAACGAATAGAGCAACCAAAAGAGAGAAGTTTAAAGAACATGGTTTTTAATACGTAGGAGATATTACAACTTAAGTTTAGTTAGGAAGTTTGGCCACCTTCATGGTGAAGGAGTTGCCTTATATAGGTAAATGAGAGCTACTATACGACAAACTAGTCACTATTATAGATGATGACCTTACATTGACAAAATAATTGCCTAATAGTGGCCTTACAATGACACACGGTAGTGACAATACATTGGCACATCTTTTGATAAAGTTATAGGATTGAAAAACAAAAAAGGAAAATTACAAAACATTGTCATTAGCTTTACTGCGTTGTAATTTTCATTTTGTGTTTTTCAATCTTATAGCTTTATTAAAAACTGTGCCAATGTATTGTCACTATCATGTATCATTATGAGGCCACTATCATGCCGTTATTTGGTTAGTGTAAGGTCACCATCTATAATAGTGACTAGTTTGTTGTGATGTAGCTCTTATTTGCGGTAGTGACTAGCGTGAGGCATTGCTTCACTGTTAAGGGGTCAAAACTTTCCTACTAAGTTTTCTTGCAATATCGCCTGTGTAATAAAAACCATGTTCTTTTAAACTTTTCTCTTTTGGTTGCTCTATCCTTTGTTGCTATAGTTAGTATGAAACTAATTCTCACACTGAATAAGCAGTGAGAAGAATCATATACTCTGCAACTTCCACTTTAGTGGATCCTTTGCATCAGAAAACTTATAAAATTGATTACCGAGCAAGGATCCATGATTCCAGTTGGCACTGCAGCAAAGTTACTGTAACAAAGTTAATGCTGTAACAAGCTCATGGTATCCCAGCGGCATAGAATCAAAAAAGTCAGGCCTTGATTAGACCATGTTGCCAAGAGAGAGCTAGATGGTTATAAATTGGCTAGAATACGTTGATCCATGCTTAAGTGCCACTATCTACAAACTATGGTTTAACTTTGTTATGGACTACTTTCTTGAGATCTACCTTTGGTCCAATGCCACTCAAAGATGATAAGGACTTGCTGTTGTTCAACAGAGAACATTGAATCTTGAGTATTTTGCATCCTTCATGATTACAACCGACATTGAATTTCTTATCATGTTGCTTAATTACATTAGATGTTGATAAAAGTTTTTAGGCGTCTATTGAGACTCAATAATCATTTAGACATCTTATTTCCTATGTGACATTTTTCTTAAGGGTCCTTCTCTTCTGCACGCACGCAATTGGATCTCTTGGAACAACTAAGTTCTACTAGCTCTGCTGTTGATGGTATGCAAATCTATAAATGCAAACATATTATAAATTTATTTGTCAGAAAAAGAATTAGATGTAATAGCAATACAGTTTTCAAAATTAAGTGAAAATTTGTTTCATTGAGGACCAGGATATGAGAGTGATGGTTGGTCTGGGAAACTCACAATTCGTGAGCAGCTTGTGCAGTTGATTGGGGATAGAGATGATGATTTCAGTATTCCATTGGGTAAAAATTTGAAGAAGGTTAGTCCAAAGCTTTTAACCATCTCACAGAAGAGAAATATCAGGAGACAGGCATACTTGGATGAAGTATCACAAAGGAACGATTCAGTTTTCTTTGCAACAATTGGAGCATTTGTACTTGTTCCACCCTTTATAATATTAGGGATTGCCATATTAACTGGTTATGTGCAGCTTTTTCCATGATATATATATATATATATATATGCATATGTATTCTTAAAGTAAATAGATATATATATATATATATGTGGGTTACACCAGTCTGAAATTATGTGCAGCTGGCTAGGTATTTGGTGCCTTTTCTTTTCTTTTGGCCCAGTCACTGTTTTAATTGAGACGTAAAATGTTAATTTGCTTTGCTATAGTTTATTAACTTGATGAATTGACAGGGAATTAAATTTGTGCAAGGTTGTTTTAAATTAATCCTTGCATAGGAGAATTGGAGAAAATTTCTAGAAAATGTGATCTCTATAACCCTCGTAAGGAAGAGGCATCTTCTCAATTATCAATATACTGCATGCATTTTCTCGAAATAACAGAAACGAGATCTACCTGTCACTGCTGTTGTTAAGGGCCTTCTTGTATACGTAGTCATTCATTTCATTTAAATAATGGTTGAGACGGTACAATTAGATTTGGTTTTGGGTTGGACAGTTTGTTTTGGTTGAGCTTTAAACACTGACTTTTAATAATACGGGTTGATTATGCATGAATTATTATTTAATAATAAATATTTATTTTTATTTAAATATAATTATAAAAATATATAAATATTAATATTAAAATATTTTTAAAATTTTTTATTAATGTTTGAAAACTAATATGGGCTTTTGAGATAGACTTGATACAGGCTTGGGAAAGAAAAATAAAAAATTTTCGACCATGGTCTGGTCCGGTTCGTGGACATAAGTTATAGTCTCTTCAATGCTAATATTATTTTATCATATTAAGTTGTGAATAATTAGCAGTACATAATGGTTAAATTTATGATTGTGAATTACGTGTATATAAATTTAATTTAAAAATTTTTAGCATTTTTTTAAATAAAAAAACAGTCATAAACTATTTTAAAAATTCTTTAAAAAATTTATATGATTATAATTATAATTATTATATTTTACAATTAGTTGCGCAAAATGAAAAATATTTATGACCACAATAACCATGATGGCATTTGTGACGTCTGTAATCGTGATAAATGCGATGCGACCAAAAAAGTGTTTAAGATTATATCTGATAATTTATGTATTTATATCATATTTATATTATTTTATTATATCATAATTGTTTTTAATCTATTATATATTAGTATGAATTTTGACATTTTTAATAAATCATTTTATATAAATTTTGACAATTTTATGTATTCATGTTAAGTTTATTTTTTTTTTAGTGTCATATCCAAAATAATCAAATCTATTTGCGACTATAATTTAAATATCTGATTCCGTGGGATGATGATGATATGAAATGACTATGTTATTGAATACGTGCCAACCCTTTTTTTCTTCTTTCTTCTTGGTGGGAAATAAATAGGAAGTAAGGAAATGATTGATTTAAGCATGTACGAGAATTAAGGTATAGATTAGAGCCATTTTTATGCAATTCCTCAAGAGCATGAGTTCAATAATTTTAGTATTTATATGTCTTCATTATTTACGGATGCATTATAAGTACGAAATGAACAACACATGGATGAAAACAAAGTTTAAAATTTTATTTATCCGAACTAAGGAAAGGAAATAATTGTTAAAGTTTAAAATTAATTGGTTAAAGTAGGCATTCTTAAATTTGGCTCAGATGTTAGGAACAGTGGTAGTCATTTTATAAACACCACCTTGCCTGTGGGCAATTGTTAGGTCTATTTAGACTAAAGCCTAGAATAAGGCCCAACCAGCAAGATCGACAATAAAGACTTTAACCTAAATCGAAAACATGGGCAATCCTTCCTCTTTAAGAGTCCTGTCACACATTGTACCTTTAGCACAACAAAGATCCTATCACCCACGTGGGGAGCTCTAACCACCCAGGTTAGCTCACTTATACTTCATATTGCATCTCAAACCTCTAAACCGCTTTTGGAGCTAAATAGTGGTATATTATTGCTTATTTAGATATGCTCAGAGCAAGGCCTAAGCAGCAAGGTTGGTAGGATTAACCTAGGTATCGGAGCTAGAACCTCGTTGACTAAGGTATCGGAGTGCATCATGAAGGTTTAACTCAAGTGCCCTCTAACCCTACTCTCTTTCCTTACAAACACTGGACCACTAAATCCACTCTCTCTTTGAAAGACCTCAACAATAGCAACTTTACATCTCCATTCCCAACTTTGTTATCAAGCATCAATAGGGAAAAAAAGAATCTTGGATGTCATACCAAATTTGATAAAAGATTTCTACTAGACAAGTTATTTGATATTCTTATATTTTCTTTGACAACAAATCAAATATTTGCAATTTTGAAATATTTTAGTTTGAATATGCTTAATTTGCATTATATTCAAATTTGTTTATTATGCATTTAATTTTAAACAATGCCAATATCTAATTTTAAATCCATGGTCATTACTTTGACAAGCTAGATATTGTTATATTATAATTTTTGAAGCTAAGGAAAATGGGTGGTTATTTATTAAGGACTAAAAGCAAACATTGACTTTGTGATTGATTATAATTTTCGTAGCTAAGTATTACATTTTTCATGACCATATTATAGTCTAAAATTTTTTTAATTTTTCCTTTAAGTGTTCAAAACAATTAAAATCATAACATATGAGATTTTCAAAATCTTATAAGAAACTTTTATACTTACTAATTGATAAGCATTCAAGAGAAAAACTTTAGATAATAAACTATTCAAAATTTAAACTAGTGTAGTTGCCCTATCTATCTTATCTAAAAATTTAAATATAATAGTGTTTTATGAAAAACCTCAAATTTTACATATAGATATATACTATTTTATCTCAATGTGAATATGCTTTTAGTTTTCATATGGTATCAGAGCAATAGAGAAATGAAGGCAGAAGAACCACTTACAGTTGCGGCAATTTTTGCATTGCTACTATTGCAGACAAAATTAAGAAAAAAGGCTTCAAGTATAACTATTTTACAATTCAAGTAGGCTTTATAAAAAAAGCAAGGCTACTTCGTTATTAAGATCATGCATACTATTTTCGTTAATTATCACTATCCATTTTTTTAATCTTTCTCTTTTTATTTTTAAGGTTTCTTCTCTTATACTTTTCACACTAAGTATTCAAAAAGAAGAAACCTCCTATCTTTCCTTCTTTTTTATCTTAATATTTATGTTTGATGCAAACCATCTTTGTATAATAAACATTGTTTGTTTGAGTATTGGTTTTGAGCTAGTAATAAAGACCCTGAAAGAACTATATAAAATAATATATGAAAATAAAATATTTGACAATTGAAATGTATTGGAATTAGAAGCAAGATTAATAAAATCAACGTGTTATAACTAAGCTTATGTGATTAATGATAAATAACCTATGCTAAACTTTAATCCTATTTATCTAATAACTAAATGTAATAGTGATAAGATGAACAACCTTAAGTTGTTAAATATATATATACTGTTGTATTTCAATGGAAATAAGACAGAGCACAAGAAACCCTTTTAGTTTTCATATGGTATAAAAGTAATGGAGAAAAATATGGAAAAACCACTTAAAGTGGTAGGGCAACCATTGCATTCTGTATTATCATAGACATATTGGGCTAAGAGGTTTCAAATATAATAGTTTCACAATTCAAGCAGGCTTTGCAAGAGAAACAGAACTACTTTATTACTAGAATTGTGCATACTAATGTCTTTGATTCATCATCGTCTATCCTTTAATTTTTCTATTTTTTTAGTGGTTCTTCTCTTTTACTTTCACACTAAGCATTCAAAAAAGAAATAACACCCTCTCTTTTTTTTTTCTTTCTTGTCTCAATATTTATATTTAATGTAGACCATCTACGTGTGCAAACATTATTCCTTTGGGGACAGCTTTTGAGCTGGTAGCTAAGACCTTGAAGAACAATATAAAGTAATATATGAAAATAAAACATTTGACAATTATAATGTATAAGAATTGAAGCAAGATGAGTAGAGCTAACATATGTTATAGCCAACCTCTGCCATTACTAATGAATAACTTATGCCAAACCCTAAACCCTATTTATGTTATCTAAATATTTAAATATAATAGTGATTTAATGAAAAACCTTAAGTTGTTACAGATATATATAGTATAGTATTTTGATAGAAAAAATAAAATAAAAACACCTTTAGTTTATATATAGTATCAAAGCAATAGAGAAAAGAAGGTGGAAGAATAGCTTAAAGTGATAGAAGCAACCTTTATATTTGCTACTATTGCAAACAAAATTAGGAGGAGAAGCTTTAGGTATAGTCATTTCACATTTTGAGTAAGTTTTATAAGAAAAGCAAGACTGCTCCACTACTAGAATTACGCATACCAATTTTGTTGACTCATCACTGTTCATCCTTCAATCTCCTTTTCTTTTTAAGGTTTTTTGTTTTTTTACTTTTCTTACTTAGTATTCTAAAAAGAAGAAACATCCTATATTTTTTTGGTCTCAATAATTATGTTTAATGTATACCATTTTATATAACAAATGTTGTTTCTTTAAGTATTAGTTTTGAACTGCTAATTAAAACTTTCGAAGAACTATATAAAGTAATATATAGAAAACATATTTAGTTTTAACATGGTATCAGAATAATCTAGAAAAGAAAGCGAAAGTATTGTTTAGAGTGATGAGGGCAACCCTAGCTTTTGCTATTGTTACAAATGAAATCAAGAGGAGAGGCTTCAGGTATAACTGTTTACAGTTTGAGCAGGTTTTGTTAGAAAAGCAAGATTACTCCATTACTTTAATTTTGCATCCTATTGTTGTTGATTTATCATAATCCATCCTTTAATTTATTTTTATTTTTATTATTAGGTTTTCTTTTCTTTTACTTTTAAAATATTAAGAATAAGAAACACCCATTTTTTATCTAAATATTTATGTTTGATGTAGATCATATTCGTTTGACAAATATTATTCCTTTGAAGATTGATTTAATCCAGTAATTAAAACTTTAGAAGAGCAATATAGAGTAATATATGAAAATAAAACATTTAACAATTGAAAAGCATCAAAATTAGAAGCAAGATAAGTAGAGCCAAAATATTTTATGGTTAAACCTATGCTATTACCAATAAAAAACCTGTGCCAAACCTTAAAGCTTATTTATCTTATTTAATTATTTAAATGTAATGGTGATCTACAAAACAAACTCAAGTTCTTTATATACTGTTATATTTCAACGAAAATGAGATATAGCAATAGAAATACCTTTAGTTTTCATATAGTATTAGAGCAGTAAAGAAAAGAAGGCAGAAAAATAACTCAGAGAAAAAGTGATGACCTTTGCATTTGCTGCTTTACAAAAAAAACAAGAGGAGAGGTTTTAAGTACAGTCATTTTACAATTCAAATAGACTTTGTAAAAGAAACATGATTGCTCCACTACTAGAATTATGTATACTAGTGTTGTTGATTCATCACCATCCATCTTTCAATCTATCTCTTTTTTAAGAATATTGAGTGTAAAAAGTTAAAAAAAAAAAACCTAAAAAGTAAAAGAGAAATATTAAAGGATAGATGGTGATGAATGAACAACACTATTATGCACAATTTTATTAATGGAGCAGTCTTGCTTCTCGTACAAAGCTAGCTTGAATTGTGAAACGACTATACTTGAAGTTTTTACTCCAGTTTTTTTCTACAAAAGTAATAAAAGAAAAAGTCATCCCTATTGCTCTAATGTGTTATTCCCTCTATTTTCTTTATTGCTTTATACCATGTGAAAACTAAAGATGTTTCTTGTACTTTATCTTATTACTATTGAAATAAAACTATATATATTTCTATAACAATCTAAGTTTGTTCATTAAATTATTATTAAACTTAAATACATAGATAAGATAAATAAGGGTTAGGGTTTGGCAAAGGTTATTCCATGGTAATAACAAAGGTTTGACTATAAAACATGTTGGCAGTACTTATCTTACTTCCAATTTTCATACCTTTTAATTATCAAATTTTTATTTCTATATATTACTTTACATAGTTCTTCCAAGGCCTTAGTTACCGGCAGTCCTCAGAAGAACAACATTTTTTATACAAAGATGGTTTCATTAAACATAAATATTGAGACAAAGAAGAAAGAAGGAAAAGTTATTTCTTCTTTCTTAAATACTGAGTGTGAAAAGTAGAAAAAAACCATGAAAAGAAACATAAAAGATTGAAAGATGGATGGTGATGAATCAAAGACACTAGTATGCACAATTCAAGTAATGAACAGTCCTGCTTCTCTTATAAAGCTTGCTTGAATTGTAAAACAACTACACTTGAAGCCTTTCCTTTTGATTTTGTCTAAAACAGTAACAAATGCAAGGATCGTCATTAACACTCTAAATAGTTTTTTACCTTCTTATCTTTGTTGCTCTAATATCATTTGAAAACTAAAGGTGTTTCTCTATTCTTCTATTTTATTTTCATTGAAAGGTAACAGTACATATATAACAAACCTGAGATTATTCATCAAATCAATATTACATTTAAATATTTAGATAAAACAAAGAAAGTTTTGTGTTTGGCTAAGGTTATTCATCGGTAATGGCATACGTTTGGCTAGAACACATGTTCGCTTTATGCATTTTACTTCTAATTTCCATACCTTTCAATTGTAAAATTTTTAATTTCTATATATTGCTTTATATAGTTCTTTAAGGGTTTTATTTATCAGCTCAAAACCAATCCTCAAAGGAACAATGTTTGTCATATTAAGATGGTACGTATCAAACATAAATATTAAGACAAAAAAGAAAGAAATAGATGGTGTTTTTTCTTTCAACAATATTTAATGTTAAAAATAGAAGAGAAAAAAAAACCCTAAAAAAGAAAGAAAGATTCAGAGATGGATGGTGATGAATCAACAACACTTGTATACATAATTCCAATAATGGAGTAGTCTTATTTTTTTTACAAAGCTCGCTCAAATTATGAAACGGCTATACTTGAAGCCTCTCTTTCTGATTTGTCTATAATAGTAGCAAATGCAAGAGTCTCCACTATTGCTCTAAGATGTCTTTTAACCTTTATTTTTCCATTACTTTGATACCATGTGTAAACTAAAAGCATTTCTCTTGTTTAACCTATTTTTATTGAAATGTGACAATATATATATTTATAACAAATTTAGGTTATTCATTGGATCTCTATTATATTTAAATATTTAAATAAGATAAATAAGGTTTTGGGTTTGGTAAAAGTTATTCATTAGTAAGGTATAGGTTAGGCTATAACACATGTGGTTTACTCATATTGCTTCCAATTTCCATACCTTTTAATTTTGAAAACCTTTATTTTCTTATATTATTTTATATAATTCTTCAAGGATTTTAATTACTAGCTCAAAATTGGTCCTTAAAGGGGTAACGTTTGTTATATTAAGGTGGTCTGCATTGAACATGAATATTAGGATAAAAAAAAGGAAATAGAGGGTGTTACTTTTTTCCTAAATGCTGAGTATGAAAAGTAGAAGAATAGAAATATTTAATAATGGATGGTAATGATCAAAGACATTGGTATGTACAATTTTAGTAATGGAGCAATCCTACTTTTCTTACAAAGCCTGCCCGAATTATGGAACAACTATACATAAAACCTCTCCTGATTTTGTTTGGAATAGTAAAAAATGTAAGGATTACTACCATTGCTCTAAGTTGTTCTTTTACTTTGTTTTCTCTATGCTGTAATACCATGTGCAAATTAAAAATGTTTTGTTGTTCTATCTTATTTCCCTTGAAGTTCAACAGTATATATATAACAATTTGAGTTTTCTTTAGATCACTATTACCTTTAAATATTTAAAAAAGATAAATAAGGTATTAAGGTTTGGCAAAGGTTGTTTATCGATAGTGGCATAGAATTGACTATAATACATGTTAGCTTTGCTCATCTTGCTTCCAATTCCTAAACTTTTCAATTACCAAATGTTTTGTTTATATATTACTTTATATAGTTATTCCAGGGTTTTAATTAGTGGCTCAAAACCAATCCTCCAAGGAATAATGTTTATCATATGAAGATGGTCTGCATCGAACACAAATATTGAGACGACAAAGAAGGAAACATATTGTTCTTTCAAGATTAATGAGTGTGAAAAGTACAAGAGAGAACCTTAAAAAGAAAAAAAAAATAAAAGATGGATGTTGATGAATCAATGACATTAGTATACAAATTCTAGTAATGGAATAGTGCTGTCTTACAAAACCTACTCGAATTATGAAATGGCTAGACATGAAGCCTTTCCTCCTGATCTTGTTTATAATAGTAAAAATATAAGGGTTGCCCCAACACTTTAAGCTATTTTTTGTTTTCCTCTCTCTATTACTCTAATACCATGTGAAAACTAAAGATGTTCTTGTTCTATCTTATTTTTCATTATCTTTTTTTCTTTGTAGCTTTGATACCATGTGAAAACCAAAAATGTTTCTCTTGCTCTATTTTATTTCCATTAAAATAGAATAGCATATATATTTATAACTTTCATTTATTTATCATATCTTTGTTTTTTTTAAATATTTATCGGTAATGACATAAGATTAACTATAACACATGTTAGTAACTATAACATATGTTAGCTTTACTAATCTTGCTTTTAATTTCTATACCTTTCAATTATCAAATGTTTTATTTTTATATATTACTTTATATAATTCTTTTAGGGTCTTCATTAGTGGCTTAAAACTGGTCCTTAAAGGAACAACATTTGTCATATTAAGATGGTCTACATCAAACATAAATATTGTGACAAAAAAAATAGAGGGTGTTTCTTCTCTCTTGAATATTGAGCGTGAAAAGTAGAAGAGAAAAAACCTCAGCAAAAAGAAAAAAAGATTTAAGTACGGATGGTGATTATTAATGACATTAGTGTGCATAATTCTAGTAATGGAGCAATCATGCTTCTTTTACAAAGCCTGTTCAAATTATAAAATAGCTATACCTAAAACCTTTCCTGTTGCTATTGTTCTAAGCTGCTCTTCCATCTTCTTTTCTCTATTGCTTTGATAACCTGTGAAAACTAAAGATGTTTCTATTGTTATATTTTATTTCCATTGAAATATAACAGTTTACGTATATAACAACATGAGTTTTTTTTCTTTAGATCACTATTACATTTAAATATTTAGAGAGGATAAATAGGGTTAGGGTTTGGCAAAGGTTGTTTATCAATAATGGCATAAGTTTGGCTATAACTTATGTTGGCTTTACTCATCCTGTTTCCAATTCTCATACCTTTAAATTGTCAAATGTTTCATTTTCATATGTTACTTTATATAGTTTTTCTAGGGTCTTAATTAGCAGCTCAAAACCAATCCTCAAAGGAGCAATGTTTGTCATATAAAGGGAGTCTGGATTAAACATAAATATTAAGACAAGAAAGAAGGAAACATATTACATTTCTTCTTTTTAGAATAGTAAAGATGGAAAGTAAAAGAGAAGAACCCTAGAAACAAAAAGAGAAAGATTAAAAGATGGATATTGATGAATCAACAACATATGTGTGCAAAATTCTAGTAATAGAACAATC
>JBBYHM010376925.1:21768-52971 GCA_038381775.1 Adansonia rubrostipa
TAAAAGATGGATATTGATGAATCAACAACATATGTGTGCAAAATTCTAGTAATAGAACAATCCTATTTCTCTTAGAAAGCCTACTTGAATTGTGAAACGATTATACATAAAACCTCTCTTCTTGATCTTGGCTGCAATAATAACAAATGTTAGTGTCGTCGTTATTGCTCTAAGCTATTTTTTTGCTTTTTTTTCTCTATTGCTTTGATACTATGTGAAAATTAAAGGTGTTTCTCTTCTTCAATCTTTTTTCCATTGAAAAACAACAATTTATATATATATATATATATATACAATTTGAGGTTGTTCATCATATCACTATCATATTTAAATTTTTAGATAAGATAAATAAGGTTTAGGTTTTGGCAAAGGTTGTACTTTGATAATGGCAAAAGTTTGGGTACAACACATATTGGCTCTGCTCATCTTGCTTCTAATTCCCATACCTTTCAATTGTCAAATGTTTTATTTCAATATATTACTTTATATAGTTCTTCCAAGGTCTTAATTAGTGGCTCAAAATTTTTTCTCAAAGAAACAATGTTTGTCATATAAAGATGGTATTCTCAAAGAAAAAATATGCCTTTAAGTTGTGGAAATAGGTTTCTTTAAAAAAAAATCTTTTTATCACTTGGAGATGAGTAATTACTCTAAATTTATTTCTTTTGTTCCTTGGCTTTTTCAGAAACTCAATGCAAAAGATTTCAAAATTTTTTTCAATTTGTCTTTTGAGCATAAATTTATAATGTGCTCTTTTTTTGTCTTTTTTTTAATAGGATATCTGTTATCTAATTATATATTTTCCAGATATTAGGTAAGTATTATATATGAATATTTATCCAATATGGTACGTCTATTTTTTCTAAGTTTTTCATGTAGTTCAAAGATTATATTCTGTATTCATATTTGAATATGTGCCATATGCAAATACTTAAAAAAAATAGAGGGTCTAAGTAATAAAGATCTCATTAATCGGGGATATGTTAAAAAAGTGAAACTTTAACCATCATGTTTAATGATGGTGTGGCCCATTATACAACAAAATCAAACCTTAATCACTAATAATGGCTATAAGACTTTGTTATAGTCAGATCATATTGGAAATCTAGCTTAGCTAGAGGGAGGAACAAGAATGGAAAAGAAGAATAGTAAAGCACCTTCAATTAAGACAAATGGGCTTATTTATTATGGTTTAAAAATCAATCCTTTTAGAGAAGAAAAATAAAATTAAAAAAAAAAAAGATAAAGATGAAAAGAATAACTGAATTGTAAGCAATTAAGTCATGGGTGACATATTTTTCAACAATTTCTAACTAGTTAATTCCCTTTTGCTTGTTTCTCTTTGGGTGAGAAATATCTTGTTTCTATAGGTCTTACTAGTTCATAGTCCAAAATAACTTCTTTCTTTTCTATATACAACCATTTGTCTTGAAACAAGTAAATGAAAACAATAAAAGAGACTTGTGCAGTCAAAATTATGGTCCAAAGCTTTATGCTTTTTGATGTCTTCTCATGAAATGCTTCTAATGTAGTGTAAATGTTGATTACACCTAAAATTAACACTACAGTACCTATTTAATACTGGGCAAAAAGCCAAAAACTTCTTCCCTCGAATCCCCAAAATAGAAAGTATTATGCTTAATATATACTTATATTTCCCTAAAATCTCCTTTCCCTCAATCCTCAACAATAGTATAATTCAAACAACTCTAAAGAGTAGAATTCTATACTTTAAATGCCAAAATACAACATGAAGTTGCTCATATAAGGCCAAACAAGGGCAAACGAGTTACATAATCAAAAGAAAAGTTATTGGGAAAGTTTTTTTTTTAACAAAAGAGATCAGAGTATGAGAATAAAGGAGGAAAAGGATTACAGATAGTGAGATTGAAACTCTAAAGTTGTTGGAAGTCACTTTTAAAAGTGGCTATATGAATCAACTAGATTAAGACCTCAAATATTGTTGGAAAAGACCTTGACTAGATAATTAATTGAGTTAAAATTTTCAATTTTGCCTCAATAAAAATTTGAGGAAAGGGTATTCATAGCATTACAACTAATCAAAGATAAAATGGAAAAAAAAAAGACAAAGAAAAGATGTTGAAACAAGCCAAGAGACTGAAGCATTATTCCTAAGAAAAGCTTATTCCAAGGGCTTGGAAATGGCTTGATTCATTGGAATTAGAGTTGTTCATGGTTAGGTCATGATCCAATTTTTTTTTGAATTTCGTGTTTAGGTTTGAATTTGGTCGGACTCATAAATTCAAATTATTATTAAAAAAATTAAAAAATTAAAAATTATTTTTATAATGATAGCAATATAATTAAATTTAAATAAATAATATAGTTTATTAATTGAACTGTGGTTCGAGCCAAACTAGTCCAAATAAAAAAATGTATCCAAATCCACTTTAAGTCGAGCAAGCTGTTTGACCTTTAAACAAGTCTAATTGAAATCATTCCAAAATTTATGTTTGTGCATGTACATTGTGATAATAAAATTAAGAGAATAAGCCAGGGAGAGAGAGAGAGAGAGAGAGAGAGAGAGAGAGATGAAAGGTTTACCTCCATGGACAGAAAGCCGCAGTCAAACCTTGCAACCAGATGATACCATATAAAGCTACCCCTGATCTTTGATGATGATTCTTGAAGGAGTTATTAGAGTTTTTGATAGACATGACTGCCCCAGCTGTGGCGAGGAGTACAGAAAGTATCTCCTTAACAAAAATTAATTGTTCAATACATGAAAGATACTTAGCAATCATGTGCTTGTAAAATCTCAGCATCAATATGCTGATAAAACTATTAATTTAATATGCCTTCACTTAAGTCTTAAGACACCTTGTCCTTGTACTTCTGATTTGGGATTGTAACAATAATAATTACAGTAGCATTAGATTAAAGATATTATGATTGATATTTTATGATTATGATTTTTTTTATGTTAATATTTATTGTGTGAATGATTAGCAAATCATAGTAGTTTAATTCATGACAGTGAATTTTATGTATATGTATTAAATTTATTAACTTATGAATTTTTTTATTTAAATAAAATATTATAATGTTATAAATTATTTTAAAATTTATTAAAAAATTAAATTATAATTATTATGTATTGTAATAGCTATTTAGAATGAAAAAAATTCACAATTATAACAACTAACATAACATACATTACATTCACATTTGCGATAAATGTTATGCAATTGAAAACGTGTTAATAAATAATTTAAATCCTATTATGGATAGTAACTCACATTTATAAAATCATTGGCCTTTTCTTGCCTCTTAGGCATTCATAATAATCTACTTGGATCAAGTGGAAGGCAAATAATATATATAATTTTTGTTTTAATTAGTTAACAGGAAACTGTGAGCTGTAAAATATTGCCAAACCAGGAAACATCATTAACAAAGCTGAAGCTTTGATGCTTATCATTTTCAAACTATGTAGAGATACCATTAGTGAAGTGAAAGTTAAAAAAAAATTATAACCTACATATGTAGAAAGGCTATCATAATTAACCTAAGAATTTATAATTTTTGGGGAAAACGCTTTGATGAAATAGTAAAACGTAAAAGAACTTGCCCGTGAGACTGCATGAACATAGAAAAGAACTTAAGCCTTCTTCCACGTTCTTCTCTATTTGACATTCTGATAGCAAGTAAGTATCCCAACAGGCATCAAAAGCCCCATTGATGCCCAAAGGATGAATCCATGTCGTGTAATCTCAAACATCAGTTTATGACTCATCTGTATAAACTCCGCAATCAGAAAATTCTATTCTCAAGATTCACATTGTATTAAAATTCATTAATGGAAAGCCGCTAAGTTAAAGAACATGAAACGGTACGTTAAAGAACAAGAAACAGTACTACCTTATGAATGTTGTCTTTATTGTTTATATTGCTGCCAATGGATTTCGCATGTTCTTGAGATGAGCTGACAAATGGCAGAACAAGTATGATTATAAGACCTACAGACATGGTGAAAAAAAAAAATCAGTTTCCCGGCCAGAACTTACATTCATCTTCTACTAGTGAAAGATAAAGATAAAGATAAACTCAGTTAAAGATGAAAGACTGGGAAATCCTCTCTTATTATGCTCTCGAAGCTCTGAATTTGAAGTTGTTGAGAGGACTAGAAGGTGTAGTAGTAGGTGTAGCAGTAGTATAGTAGCAGAGCAATACAGTTAGCACTATGGTGAAAAAGTGCTGTCAATGGTGTGATGATAAGCTGACAGGCTCAGCTGCAGCAGTTCCTCCAGGTATATCAACGATTACTCACTCTTTCTCACTGAATTATCAATGCTCTTTCCTTTCTTTGTCACATACATAAGTGCCCACTTTAAAGATGTCTACCTTGTGTTAACTTGTAGATTTTGATCTTACATTAGGTTAAAATTTTTTATCTATTATCAATTGATTTTAAGTTTATGTTTATATTATATTTGCATGTTACTTGTTACCTCTTTTAATTTTGTCACGTGATAAACTCATTTATTACAGCTTACACATGATGAAATCTACATTGATTAAGTTTTGAGTTTCTTAAAATTTTATATTCATCAGATTGAATCTCATCGTTTATTATCAATCAATTAACATTACGGAGATTATATATTCTTTTTTGGAGTAAATTTCAAAAAGCTGAGGGTTAGCTTTCATAATATTCATTTTTTTTGGTTTGACACATGGGATGGTTCGGGCCATAAGATTAAGTCGGAGCCGAAAAGAAAATGGGGGGAGCGGAAATAGATTGCAACTTGAAAGTTCAACCATGTGGGGTTTACTTCTAGACTAGCTTTTTTGGGCTGTTGCAGAAGGTGGAATTTCAGGACAAAAGTGGAGGTCAGATTTCAAAACACAACTCAGAACAAAATTCAAAAGAGGGTATAAAGTGGGCATTGGATGGCAGGCTACACTTTGAAACACTATCCTCTCCTCGGATTCCACCACCACTGATTTAGAGCTGCGTATGGTCAAGCCAGGTCGTGTTTGATAGGTCTATTTTAGATTTATCTCAAGGATAAATTATTTGTCCAGTTCAGTTTGTATGGATTAGGTTTTATGTAAGATTTTTATAAATTTAAATTAAATTAATTTAAATTAATATTTAATAATAAAGATAATTATATTTAAATTTAATTATAAAAATATAAAAATATTAATATTTAAATAATATAATAAAAAATAAATGAATTTTTAAATTGATTCAACCTGAGTTTGCAAAACAATTTCAAAATTTTCGTGCACGTCTAATCTATTCTAAATGCATTATAATTTCTGTGTAAAACATAATTATTACACCAACTGCAAAGAGAGTATGCACAATACACTACACATGGAACACTGTTATAAACTTCAATTCAATTTTAACCTGAGAGGATAACCAATATCCTGTCAATTCTTGTCGGTTAGAAAAGCTTAGTCTTGTTAATTATCATTACCATAAATATTCAACCAAGTTGTTAGAAGATCACAATATCTTCAATTCTTCATAATGAAATGAGGAAAATTGGTTTTGTTTCCATGGATGTTTACAAATTTTAAAAGAAAAGAGTAAAGCATGGAACATATAAAAAAAGGTGACAAGCGGACCAAGACAACTTGGCTTATTCAACTTTTTGGTTGTGGGAAATCTTTGAGGTAACTATGCAAAAATTGTACGTAGATTGTGGTGCTGCTCATCTCATTTCATCAAATAATGCACTCAATTCCTTTAGGCCCTGTCATAAGCATTTGGACCTATATTGTTTATTGGTCATCTACTTACAAGTTATTTTATTCGGATTTCTAAAATACTTGTATTTGATATATAATTCAAATGGATATAAAAATATAATATTTTTAATATATAAAATTTAAATATAGTCGTATTACTATATATATATTCATATTTGATACTTGTCTCACTATTAATTTAATCATTTTGCTTTCTATCGGGATACCTCTTAGTTCACATATCTATAAAGTACTAAGCTATAATTTTTGAGTAATTATTCTCAATTATAGCTAGTTTTATCTGTACATTCTTTTTTTGAAATAGAAATTTGGATTTTTGAGCTGAAGAGAAGCATATGCGACTAGTAGGTGTATTAACACAGTCGAATGTTTGAATTCCCTTACAATACTAATGCATGCGTTGCTCCCATGGCTTTTTTTCTCATCACTACGTCATTTTGTCTTTCTTCCTTTGTTTTTTTTTTTTTTTTTTTAATAAGAATTTTAAGCATTATATTTTTAATCTTTTGTGATATAAATATTTATGTCCACGTGATCATAAATAGAACTATTACTACACTAGATTGGGTTCAGGTTCTATATTAATAAGTGTTATAACTTAAAATCTCGGGTTCTAATGATTACAAGAGTGTTAGTGATGCATGTAAGTTTAGGTTTGACTTCAAACGTTCTTTTTCTCTTACTTCAATAACCAATAAGTACCCAAAAAAAAACCCCCATTATAGTTGTCCAAGCATGATCTAACGTAAAATACGAGCAAAAAATTTAATCAGGTTCAGCGACTAGATAAAAAACATTACTCAAGTATGCACTAACCCACCCAAATTTGTGTGGAGAAAATTGTTTTTTTTCCTTTTAGAAAAGATCAATCATTTAAAAAAAAAGATTAATCCTCTTCTAAAGGAATTATTTTATAAAAAAAATGATCTCTTTTAAAAAGGGATTATGAAAGATTAAAATGATGGATTCTTTTAAAAATTTATATTAGTAATAGTAAAGAAATGAAGTTGGATTGGATTTGAGCAAAAAAATATATCCAAAAGACAAGTCTCATTCTTTTAACTAAATCTATTTTTTAAGTCTAATATTTTATTTAAACCCTTTTGAATATCAAATGAGTTTTCAGATTTGAACGAGTTAATCGGACCATTATCAAATGAGTTTTCAAATTTGAATGAGTTAATTGGACCATTAGAAAAGTCTGATCATAAAGAATTAGACTCATCTTTCCTAATTACAAATCTCATCATCGTTACTAAGCAACAGATCTTCACCCAAATGCCAAAAACTTGTTCTCTCATTTTTCGGTAGTTTAAGTACCTACCAATATGCCTTGTCTATTATTTCATCATTCTTTTTTTCATAGAGGAAGCGCTAGGACTCAAACTTAGAATCCCTTCTAAATTCCAAAACAGGCTTACTTTAAGCAATAATTCATAATATAAAGAAAATAAAAATGTATTAAAACAAGTTCTAAGATCCTTTAAATCAAGTTCATGAGATTCTCTATTTAAAATGACTGAATAAAATCTAAAAATCAAAATCCAAACCTATATAAATTAAAAACTCTTGTTAATATATAGATATAAGTATACAAATTTTCAAATGGTTTAAATACGCTTTGATACTTTATTTAAATAAGCATTTTTATCGAAAATTCTTAAAAAGTTTTAATGGTTCAACAAACATTAATCAAATTTTATAAGTAGATATTATTTTCAATTAACCTTTTACATATTATTAATATTCTCATCGAATTTTATTAATCTATTGATTTTAATTTCTTTAATTTAATTCTTATTTAATCAATTTTAACCAAAAAAATTACAAATTTGACTTTAAAAAATCTCATCTAAGTTCTCTTCAAAATATTAATATGAAACTATTAACTTCATGATGAAAGTAAAGAGTTGTTATTACCTTATAATTAAATTAACCCATTCACCCATGCCGGTTGGTTCAAGTGGGTAAGGAACTTGTTCTCATTAAGTAAGGTCTCAAGTTTGAGCCTTATAAATGGAGAAAAGTAACGCTAGAGAGCTTTACCACCTTTATGGTCCTTCCCGACTCGAACTGGATTAGTCAAGGTCCACAGGGCTTCCAGATATCGAGGTTTCCATGAAAAAAATTAAACTTGTTTCAATTTATTAATAATAGCAACAACAACTTATATGTAAGGAAAAGTGACACGGTCTGGTACTAGCCTGCCTAGGTGTTGTTGTGACTACTTTGATGCAGGGCAATAGATGAGACTTTATCCATGGGTTTGGTAATCCTTAATGGTGCCTAGAGTGGCACGAATCTGAGGAGAAATCCATTAGGCTATAAATGGACAATCTAGATGAAAGTGAAAGTTAACAGAGCTATTGATAAATAAAAAGCATGGCTTGTTGTTAAAAGATATAAAAAATAAGGTGTTGGTGGTTTTGATAAATATTTACATGTATCAAGAATAATATCCATATGTACATTACTAGTGATCATTGCTATAAATAAGATCGAGATACACCTCAAATTATGAACTACACTATACGAGATACCAAGTGAATTTGAAGGATATAACGATACAAAATGGATATCAAATACTAAAGAGTAGAAATCCACTAGTGGATTTTTACTATCGAAGGTGCTGTAGTATCTTGAAAATCTTTTAAACAAACATGTATAGTCATATCCACAATAAAATCTAAGTCATAGCTTTAAATAAAGTTGGAGAATAAGTAAAGTGGTTTCATAATGTTTTAAAAGATATTACATGTTGGTCGAAACCTGCACTAACATTATGTATACATTGCAATAATCAATCTACAATCGGTAAGACACAAAGTAGTTTGTATAACTGTAAGTCTTGACAAATTCGTTGAAGACATAATACAATAAAACAGTTATTCTTAAATAGGATTATCTCTATTGATTACGTAAAATCAAAGGATAATATTGTGGATTCACTTGTGAAAGGTTTAACAAGAGAGCAAGTTTATAAATCATCAAGGGGAATAAAACTTAAGCCTATAAATTAAGAGTTGCATAATGGCAATTCAACCTAGATGACAGGAGATCCCAAGATCTAGGTTTAAAGGAAAAACTAGATTATATTAGCTTAGTCTGACCACCGAAAGAGTTAAACATGATTATCCATTCCTATGGTGAATAAGTACTACCTAGAAAAAGTTGGGTTAAGCTGTGCTTTTAATAATTCTTATAGCTTCATAAAATCAAATAAAGTATTGTAGGATACTTTGGATAAGAGATCACCAATATAAGTGTGAATCATGACCAATTCTATGAGAATTGATAAAGTTAAATTCTCTAGAGCACTTATAGAATCTAAGAAGTCTTTGGGGCCAAAATGAACATAACCATAAGAACCAAGGATGTTTAAGGAGGGATTATGTAACATATGTTTTCTTGATTTACAAGAAAGGCTAAATAGTTCAAGACATCATTAGAAGCTCAGATAGACCCTTTAGAGGCAAAACAAGAATTATGTTGGAAAACCATGATGAGACCCAGTGTTCGGTGAAATGCCAGAAGGAATAGATGATGTATTTGTGGAAAAAATGGTTACTGATGATGTTAAGAACATGGATACACGACCTTAACTACAAATTAAAGATGACCTAACTATAGCCACCACTTTTCTTAAACTTATTTTTAACTTTCTGTCAACAAGCATAAGCAAGACTGAAGATGATGTTGTGACTTTCTTCAATGGTGGTGACGAGAAACTTCTAAAGAAGTATAAGATTATAGTACATGTGGTGACCTTGAAATTTCATGTCTTGAATGTTTAGCAATCCAAGCACTTTAACAGCTTGAAAAAACAAGTATAGGTACGATAGCAAAAGAAAACAATGCTTTTCAATCCATTATTGAATCTTTTGTTAACTGATTCAAGTTTGAATTTATGGAGATTGCATATCAAAGAAACTTTCCAAGGACATTTTTGTTGAGGTTTGTTAACATGGATAATAAACTTAAAGGAGCTTAACAATGGTTTTCTCGTATATGAATGAGTTTGTTAAGTTCTATGACCTTTATGGGTTTTGACTTTTGGTAATAGGAAAGGATATATTTTTTGATCTTGTAGATCATGGTTAAGCCAGGACTTTCTGTATTCAGCAGCAGATGAATTTCAATGTGTTCAACAATGAAGTAGTTTCTCGAAGTCTTGCAGTGTCACATAATGGGACCACAACATAATTGTCTATTGCCTACATCGTGTGCAATCAAACACTACTACTTAGGACCAATAAAATTTTCATGACATTTTGTGAAGTTGAAATTGTTTTTCATGAATTTGGCCATGCACTTTAGCATATGTTGACCAAGCAAGTCATAGATCTAGTTATTGTCGAGAATTATGTGTTTGAGTTTAGAAACACTACCTTTGTTATTGTGAAGCATGCGAATCCATGGGGAATAGCTTTTCAAGATGCAAAATTTGCATGGCTATGTGTTCAGCATATAAAAAGCAACGATATTAGAATAGAAAAGGATAAAAGTGTGTGGGGTATGACAGGTTTGCAGTAACACTATTTGGAGAGTTTGAAAATTGTTGTGAGGAAAGTAAGAGATGAAGTCATTATAGCAAGTGGGTTTGTTGCAGCTGCCAATGCTACTAAACCTATTGCAAGTTTTGTTGCTATTGATACATCATTTAGAGTTGCTATCCGTGCAAGTTTAATTGGCATGTAAGGAATACAACTAGTTGATATGTAGAGGATTGATAATGTTGACATAACACATATGGTTGATGATCACTCTTTTTATCTATGGGTAATAGATTTGGCCTTTCTTGTTGGAATATTTCCTTATGTTCTGAAACAGTTACAGCAACCACACCGAAACTATGCCAAATCTTTGCTAATGGTTGCAATTGTTCTAGTTGCCACTATGGATGAACATAAACGAGATCAGGAAGCATGTATTGTGGTAGTTATGTTACTAACAATTTAGGTTTTGACGAAAGAACTAGGTGCATGCTCTGAAGATAGTATTGGCATGTTGGTTTCATCTACACTCCCAGAAAGAAAATTTGTATCTTTATCTGCCCTTATGAAATTGCTGGTAATTAGTTACAGTAGTTGCTCATGGTTAGGATGCAATGTTGAAAGGAAAGATTTTGAATATAATTGCTATGCTTAGGGATAAGGTCGAGTAAATTTGATAACTGTAACTATGGAGGGTTCAAAGCCAAAAGCTACATATCCTGATGCAATAACTCTCCATAGTTATTCTTTTTCTTATTTTGAGTTAGTTTGTTGTTTTAATTAGACAATTTCCTTTCATGAGGGGGATTATTGGATATTAATACTAATTTGAAGATGTATAATGTGAAATACGTATTCAATACGTAAGTTGTCATACATGAATGCATGTTGTATGATTACAATACACAATTGATATTCAAGTTGAATGAGATATTGATCTCATTGTGTCCACTTGAAGAGAAAGAGAATTTGTTAGTGTTGATGATACCAGGTCAAGCTGAGCTTGGGCTTAGGCTTGGATTTGGATTAAAAGTTGAATGGGCTTTATCTTTTTAGAGCTCAACTGAAAACCAATTAATTATATGGTTAAGGAATGTCTATTCTTCATAACTATTATGTTTGTTTGTATTTTACTTGTTTTTATAATTTTTAGTGTGCAAAAAAAATTTAGAGTGTCTATTCATATCCTTTCTTGTCAAAAAAATTGTTATCTTCTCTTTTTCTACATCAATTCATCGTCTGAGTTTCGAAAGAGAATTTTCTGTATCTGTTTGGTTTATTGTGTCCATATTAATAGTGCTTTCAATCCGCAATGTGATTAAGAAGTCTTGGGAGAGGAATTGTGCCAAATTGTCAAGCACTTGAGAGAAGTAATTTCGATGTGTCCAGATTGGCAATGCTTTCAATTTGCAACATAATTAAGGAGGCTTGGGACATGAATTAGGCCAAATTATGAAACACCTTAGAGGTAAGCAATACCTATCTTAAAGTCAAAGGTTCTGTGTGGACTCAATCAATTTAAATTCAGTTTAATGAATTTGGTAATTTTGTTTTATACTTTTTTTAAACGTTGATATTTTTTATGTTTAGCAATTATTGTTACGTTTATTACAGTGCAGTATCTATATTTTTATTCTTATATTTCTGTCTAAATTTTGCATATTTTCTTTAACAGTCCTTTCATCATATCTTTTTGTCCTTACCATCGCTTTTAGTACATGTCTTTGACCATGGAAAATGGTTATTTAAAAAAATTCATTTTATCAACTGGAGTTGAGAAATCGCTCTAAATTTATTCCTTTCTTTCCCGCTTTTTCAGAAACTTAATGCAAAAAATTCCAAAACTTGTTTTAATTTGTCTTTGAACAAAAATTGTTTTTCTTTTTTTCTTTTAGGTAGGATCTTTGTTGTCTTGTTCTATATTTTCAGATTTAAGTGAATATTGAATATAGATATATGTTTAATATGGTATATTTAATTTTTAAAAATTTTTAATATATTTAAAAGATTATATTTTATATGCATGTGTGAATTATGTCGGATAAAAATATCGATACAATTATAAAAAAAATAAAGGGTTCGGATAAGATCTCGTTAATCATAGGATATGTTAAAAGAGTGAAAATTTAACTATCATGCGCAATGAAAGTGTAGAAGATTGTAAAACAAAATCAAACCCTCCTCATAGATACTGGCTAAGGGACTTGGTCATGGTCAGATCATAGTCTGGCTTAGCTGGAGGAAGCAACAAGGATGAAAAGAAAGAACACTACAAAACACCCTCAAATTAAGCCAACTGAAAGAAATTTCAGTGTACAAGGCTTATTTATTATGGTCTGAAGACCAATCCTTCTAAAGAAGAAAATCCAAATAAAAGAAGAAAAAAAAAAGAAAGATAAAAAGAATAACTGAATATGTAGCCATTAAATCATGGATGACATATTTTTCAACAATTCTCACTAGTTGATTCTTTTTTGCTTATTTCTCTCGATGAAAAGTATCTCGTTTCTGTAGGTCTCACTGGTTCATGGCCAAAAATAACTCCTTGCTTTTGTATATACAACCATTTGTCTTGAAATAGGTAAATGAAAACAATAATAGAGATCTGTACAGTCCAAATTATGGTCCAAAGCTTTATGCTTCTTGATGTCTTTTCATGAAATGCTCCCAATCCAGTGTAAATGTTGATTACACCTAAAATTGACACTGCAGTTCCTAGTAACCAGTGTGCAAGAAACCATGCACTTCTTGCCTTGGATCCCCTGTATTGAGAAAGTATTATGCTCAATATATACTTATATTTACTTAAAATCTCCTTTCCCTCAATCCTCAACAGTACTACAGTTCAAATAATGTTGATAGAAAGTAAAATTCTATACTCTAGATTCAAAAATGCAACATGAAGTTGCTCATATATGGCCAAACAAGGCAAACTAGTTACATATGCAGAAGGAAAATTATTGGAAAAGTTTTTTCCCTTTTTTCCTTTTACAAAAGAGATTGCAACTCGAGAATAAATGAAAGGATTATGGATGATCGGATTCAAATTACAAAGTTATTGGGTGTCCCTTTTAAAATATGAATCAACTAAATTAAATCTTGTATTGTTAGGAAAGACTTTGACTAGATAATTAATTGAGTTAAAATCTTCAATTTTACCTCAATCAAAATTTGAGGAAAGGGCATTCATAGCATTGCAAGTGATTAAGGATGAAATGGAAGAAAAAAGAAAGAAAGAGAAAAGATGTCAAAACAAGCCAAGAAACTAAAGCATTATTCCTTAAAAAAGTTTATTTCGAGGGTTTTGGAAATGGCTTGATTCATTGGAATTAGAAGTGTGTATGGTTAGGTCATGGTTCAAATTTTTTTTGAATTTATTGTCCAAGTTTGAATTATACCTCATCCATCACTTCAAATTATTATTCAAAATTTATTAAAATATTAAAAATAATTTTTGTATTAATATTAAATAATATATTTTATTAATTAAATAATTATTCGAACTAAATCAATCTAAAAAATATATATATTCAAATTGATTCACTTTAAATTAAATAAACTGTTTGATCTTTGAATGGATATAATTGAAACTATTTATAAATTTATATTTGTTCATGTACACTGTGATAGTCAAATTAAAAGAGAGAGAGAGAGGGTTTACCTACTTGGACGTAAAGCCCCAGTCAAAGCTTGCAACCATACGATACCATATAAAGCCACCCCTAATCTTTGATGATGATTGTTGAAGGAGTTACTAAAGTTTTTGACAGACATGATTGCTCCAGCTGTGACGAGAAGTACGGAAAGTATCTGCTCAACAAAAATTAACTGTTCAATACATGAAAGATACTTAACAATCATGTGCTTGTAAAATCCCAGCATCAACAAATTTGCTGATAGAAGAACCATTAATTTATTGTGCCTTCACTGAAGTCCTAAGATACCTTGTCCTTGTACTTCTGATTTGGAGATTATATAAACAACAATCACAATAGCATCAGATTAAATATCTATAGATTATGAATTTAAATTATAGTCATAATGTAATTTTATGATCAATGTTTTATAATTTCGATTTTCTTTATCGTTAATATATATTATATGAATGATTAGTGAATAATAATAATTTAGCTCATGATCATGAATTACATGCATACACACTCAATTTACAATTTATAAATAATTTTTTATTTAAATAAAATATCATAATATCATAAGATTATTTTAAAAGTTATAAAAAAATTATAATTATTATCTATTACGATTGCTATGCAAAATAGAAAAAAAAAACCATAAATAATTGACATTTGCAATAAATGTGAGGCTTCTGAAAATGTGTTAATAAACAATTTAAATCATATTATAGATAGCAATCCACATTTATAAAATCATTGGCCTTTTCTTGCCTCTCAAGCATTCATCATAATCTCCTCAGATCAAGTTGAAGGCAAATAAAATTTTCTTGGCATTAATAGTTGACAAGAAACTGTGGGGTGTAAATTATGGCAAAACCAGGAAACATCGTTAACAAAGCTGAAGGGTGGGTATCAACTTTCTTTAAAAATTGTCCAACGTTGTAATGCTTTATCATTTTCAAACTCTGTAGAGATTTCATTAGTGAAGTGTAAGTAACAGAAATTACTACCTACTTATATATGTAGAAAGGCTATTATAATTAATCCGGAATTTATTTATTTGGGAAGACCGCATTGATGCAACAGTAAACGTTAAAAGATGAACTTGCCTGTGAAACTGCATGAACAAAGAAAAGAACTTTAAGTCTTCTTCCACATTCTTCCCTATTTGACATTCTGATAGCAAGTATCCCAACGGGCATCAAAAAGCCCATTGATGTCCAAAGAACGAATCCATGTAGTATAATCTCAAACATCAGTTTGTGACTTACCTGTTTAAACACCGCAATCAGGAAAAAAAAATTGAATGATATTCTCAAGCTTCACATTGTATTAAACTCCATTACTGGAAAGTCGCTAAGTTAAAGAACATGAAACAGTACCCTATGACTGTTGCCTTCATTGTTTGTGTGGCCGCTAATGGATTTCGCATGTTCTTGAGATGAGCTGACAAATGGTAGAACAAGTATGATTATAAGACCTACAGACATGGTGAAAAACAATAGTTTCCCAGTCGGAACTTGCATTGATCTTCTACTAGGGAAAGATAAAGATAAACTCAGCTGAAGATGAAGGACTGGGAAATCCTCTCTTATTATGCTCTTGAAGCTCTGAATTTGGAGTTGGCAAGAGGACTATAAGGTGTAGCTGTAGTAGGAGCAGCAGTAGTATAGTAGCAGAGCAAAAAGTGTAGCACTACGGTGAGAAAGTGTTGTCAATAGTTTGATGATAAGCTGACAGGCTCAGCTGCAGCAATTCCTCCAAGAACCGGCATACTCAATGAAGACTCAGTCTCAGTGAATTATGAACAGTCTTTCCTTTTTTTGCCACATACATAAGCACCCACCCTAAAAACATGTTTTTTTTTTTCCACGTAAAGGCCGTGTTATTCCATATTTGTTAAGATTTAAATTTTTTTTATATATATTTAAGTTGAAACTTTTTGTTTATTGTCAATTGGCTTTAGTTGGTTTTTAATATGATATCAAACTCAATGTTCTCTTTTGTTACTGTATACACATGATGGATCCATTAAAGTGATTTGATCTCACTTATATTCAAATTAAATCACTATCCATTATTAATTAATTTTAAATTAAATGCTCACTGTTCTAAAATTATATAGCCGTTTTGGGAGTAAATCTCGAAAAGCTTAAGGTCAGCTTCCATAATATTCTTTTCGGTTTGAAAAATGGGAGAGTGGAATCTATTACATACAATTCATTTGTGCATATGCGTGGATGTGGATGGTTACCGCCATAAGATTTGAGACCTATTTAAAATTGCTATTGATATAGTTTTTAAGATCAAAAATTTCATTTTACAATAAACATAATGTTAAATGAGTAAAATAATTTAGTTTTTGTATTTAAAATTATAGTTTAACAATCTAAATTAAAAAGTTAAAAAAATAAAATTTTTACAATTTGAAAATAAAACGATTTTATTATCTCGAAGTCTTTAAACTTTTATTATTTTAAGCATTTTTTTATATTTTAACTTATTTCAATATTTTTTATAATAATACAAAAGACTTAAAATTTTTTAAATTATATTTTTTTTTATAATTAGGATTGCAAGGGTTTGATCTTTTATCACAAAAAATTATATTTTTTTTATAATTTAAAGTTATTAAAGTTTAATCATAATTATTTGAATTAAGAGTTTAATACTCTATCAATCAATCGTATGACAGTTTTTATCACCGATTTTTCAATCTAAGTATTAAACTAAGCTTAAATCTGAGAGAAAAAAAATGGCGGAGTGGAAATAGATTGCAACTTCAAAGTTCAAATATGTGGGGTTCACTTCTGGACTAGCTTTCTTGGGCTGTTGCAGAAGGTGGAATTTCAGGGCAACAGTGGAGGTCAGATGTCAACACACAAGACACAACAAAATTCAAAAGAGAGTATAAAGCGGGCATTGGATGGCAGGCCACACTATAAAACACTATCCTCTGCCCTGCTTCCCACTACCATTGCTGACTTAGAGCTGTCTATGGTCCGGGTCAACATGAATAATATAAAATTTGTTTATTTGATTTGGTTTATTGATTACAAAAAATTAATTTATTATTTAAAATATATTAAATTATTTTTTTAAATATTATATCTAAATTTGATTTAATTCGGACAGATTTATTTTAAACTTGTACAAAAGTCAGATTACTTGTTTAATTTATCTCTTGCGGTTGAACCTTAAACAAAAATTTTATAAATTCAGGCTAATTTAACTTGAATTAATGATAATATAAAAATTATTTTATTTAATTTTAATTATTTATAAATATTACTATAAAATTATATTTTAAAAATATAATGAACATGAAAATAGATTTTTGGGTTGACCCGAAACTCGAAGCAAAAGAATTTTAAATTTTTTTGAATTACATTCAGCCAACAGATCTAATCTACTTTGGATGCATTATAATTTATATGTAAAATATTACTTTTAATTTTAATGGCCAAAGATCAAATCCTAACCACTTCAATTATAAAAAAAAAAAAAAATTACTACTATGCAAACCACAGATAGAAAATGTACAATCCAATACACAATATAGTAAACTTCAATTTAATTTTAACTTGAGAGGCTAACCGATATTTTGTCAACTCTCGTCGGTTAGAAAAGTTTAGTCTTGTTAATTTTCACTACCATAAAATTCAACCAAGCTGTTAGAAGATCACAACATCTTCAATTCTTCATAATGAAATGAGGAAAATTGGTTTTGTTTCGATGGATGCTTACAAATTTCAAAAGCAAAGAAGGGGAAAGAAAAAGTTGACAAGTGGACCAAGACAACTTGGCTTATTCAACTTTTTGGTTGTGAGAAGTATTTGAGGTAACTATGCAAAATTTGTACGCAGATTGTGGTCCTGATCATCTCATTTCATCAAATAATGCACTCAATTCCTTTAGGCCCAGTGATAATTATTTGGACTTATGTTGTTGATCATCTACTTGCAAGCTATCTGAATTTTTAAGATCCCTGTATCAAAAATATAATTGAAATGGATATGAAAATATAATCTTTTATATATATATATATATACATATATATATATAAATTAAATATAATCATATTAGATATATTTATATATATACTGTTATCAAATCTAAATAACATCTCATTTCTGATTTAATCTTTGAGCTTTCCATTCTCATATTTATAAAGGACTAAGCTGTAATTTTTGAGTAAATTCAGATAATTTAATCCTCAATTATAGCTAGTTTTATCCGCACCAACTAATGTCTTCCCCTTTACAAATGGAAATTGGGATTTTTGAGCTAAACAAAAGCATCCAATGCCAGTAGTATGTTAACATTGTTGAATGGTTGAATTCCCTCACAATATAATAGATGCATTGGCCTCATGGCTTTTTTTCTTATCATTATATCATTTTGTCCGTCTTTATTTGGTTTTTTTCTTATATGATTTTTTAAGCATTATATTCTTAATCTTTTGTGGTATAAATCTTTGTGTTCCAGGTGATCATAAATAGAACTATTAAGAGGTTGGATTAGTTTCAACTTCTACAATAATATTTACAACTTTTTGACTCAATGACTACAAGAGTATCAGTGAGCTGTATAAGCTTGGGTTTGATTTTGAACACCTTCTACTTATACCTAATTTCAACATATAAAAACAAGTATGATAGTTATTCAAGCATGATTTGACTTGATATATAGGCAAAAAAAATTTACCAATTTCAGTAGCCAGATAAAAGCATTAATAAATTATGCACAAGCCCACCTAAATTTGTATAGAGAAAAATTTCATTTAAAAAAAAGATTTAACCCTTTTTATAAAAAAAGAATTTTAAAAAATCATTCTCTTTTAAAAAGGGATTGAGCTTCCTTAGAAAAAGGATTAATCCTCTCTTAAAATGATCAGTTCTTTTAAAAATTCATATTAGTAATGATAAACAAATTGAGCCAGACTAGGTTTGGGCAAAAATACAACGTCCAAAGACAAGTGTCATTCTTTAAACCAAATTTATTTTTTGAGTCTAATTTTTTATTTAAACCCTATTAAATGTCGAGTGACTTGCCAGTTTTGAATGAGTTATAAAAATATATTAAAATAAATTTTAGTTAAAATCTTTAAAATCAAGTTCACGAGATTCTCTATTAAAAATGATCAAACAAAATCTGAAATTCAAAATCCAAATCTCTATAAATTAAAAACTCTTGTTAACATACATAGATAAAAGTATACAAATTTTAAAATGGTTTAAATGCGCTTGGTGCTTTATTTAAATAAGCATTTTTATTGAAAATTCTTAAAAAGTTTTAATGGTCCAACAAACATTAATCAAATTTTATAAGCAGATGTTAATTTTAATATTAATATGAAACTATTAACTTAATGATGAAAGAAAAGAGTTGTTATTAGCTTATAATTAAATTAAACTTGTTTCAATTTGGCAATCATAGTAACAACGACTTGCATAATGATTGTTGCAAGAGCGTAAAATTTACAATTATTCAATCAAAATTTAAAATTATATAAAATTGATCAAAATATTATATAGAGTCCATATTCATAATTAAAGAACTCTTATATTATTTTTAATTGTTATTGAATAATTAAAAATTACGTTATAAAAAATTATAGATAAATACTTTAGACCGTAACTAAAACCCTATCTGAAATTGATTATTGTAGTTGCATGATTGGGGTACAATTAAACAACTTCATCTGGTTAACATTTAACTGCATGGTCTATTTAATTTGGACTCACATATAACATGAGCCGATCATAACTATTTTCTAACATTTGTTGGCATCTCACATGATAATCAACAGCCTAGCATTGCCTTTCCAACCCATTATCATGCACTTGAAAGAAAAATTATAATGCATTTTTAAGTGTGTATGAAATTGAAATTAAAAAGAAAAAGAAAAAGTAGTGTTGTTAAAAACAGATAAAGCTAACACTTTGAACTTAATTTCTAAAAATTAGGAGATATCTTCATGTGTATGCAATGATTTCTTAACCTTTTGTTTTCTTTGACAAATTGTCTTTGAAGCATAATCAAGTGCATTAGGGTTTTCATTTGATTGGAACTCTCTAACTACTTCAATTTTTGTTGCAAGGAATGTATTGATTTCATCTATGAATCATTATAATATATAAATAATTAAAGGGAATTAATACTATCCCGACAAATTTTAAGTTGATAGATTGTCCCTTTATAATCATTGGTGAGTTAGATTAATGAGATACAAGAGTTGGTAACTATGACTTGAATCCAAAAATTCTTGTTTAACCCCTCAAAATATGAACTAAATTCAACCTATTTATTTTTAAATGTCAATAACCTAATGATGACTCGAATTTAAGTTAATCTTATTCTCCACCTAAAATAATGTAAATCTAAATCTAAATCAACTAAAATTCAAAAATTACACAAAATTTATACTGAGAAAAATATATTGTATTTTGTTCATTTTAACTTCAATTTTAAATCTATAATAAGAATTTTCAAATTAAATTTTTTTTGCCATCAAACTTCAATTTTTATTTAAAATTTATATATAACATAAATTATTATAAAAATAACTTGAATTCAATTTTTTTTAGTTTGGAATATTCCATTATCGCACCCGAATAAATTTGAAATGTAAAGTGTTCGAATTCAAAATAATTCAAAAAAATGACTTAAAATGTTTCGTATTTTTAATTGGCCCTAAGCCATTGCTAGCTCCATGCAAACACTGTTAGCTCAAATTGAGGAATGAGCCAAGAGGGAGGCAAATTAGTTCTTTAAAAAAATTTAATCTCCAAATTAACTTTAATCAAAAACTGAATTTAAATAAAAATAAAAGTAAGTTAAGAATAAGAAGATCGAACACTCCATGTATAGAGGTTCGGTCCTTGAACTCGAAGTCTACATCCCTCTTTTCTCAGCACTTTCTATATAACTTTTGAGACTAAGGTATAACTTTTTGATGCCATCTTTTTATAGTTAAGATAGAACCTTCTAAATCTCTTTAAGAATTTTACCCAAATTGTTAAGTAAGTTCACGCAAATTCTTTGTGAAATGAATGAATGTTTGCAAACAAATCCAAGCCTCTAATACGTAGGTATTCACTAGAGTTTAAGTACAAAGAAGAAGAGAGACAAATGAACTTGAAGAATACAAGGTGATTACAAATATGATGAGAACAAAGAACTTGAAGAATTTTGAGCTTACTTGTAAATTTCTTGATCAATGTTGGTATCTCTTATTGTTTGAATAGTTATGAACCCCATTGTATAGCTTGAGAGTAAATTATGGATGTTAGGCATTAATTACGTTGGTGGAGAGCATTTATGAGCTTTATAATCGCTTGTTTACATTTAGATCCATGCTAGTGTATCAATTAAAAAACTTAGGATATAGATACATTTATATTAAAATCATTTTTAAAGTGTTTTTTTTTTTTGTTTTAAAGCTTATAAAACTTATCTCAAAAAGGTTTTATATTAAGACATGCATTAAAAACACATTTTTGATTTGAATGATTTTACTATATTTTAAAGTATTTTCAAATTAATTCAAGGAAAAAAACTAAGATTGAAAACATTTAAATACAAGCTAATTAAGCTTAAGTTATTAACATGTTAGATATCAATGTTAAATTAATGGTGTATAAATACGAAATAAGTATATATATATGAAGTTAGTCATATTATATACGTAGGCTATCGTCCGAGTTATACAGTGTATATTATTAATATATGGTTGATATCTATAGTGAATGAAAAATTATTCTTATTATGTGTATTCGAAGAGAAAAAATTTTGATTAGCTTGAACCAAACTAGACAACCAAGCTCCAAACCAATTTTATCCAATTAAGATAGACCCGATAAGTTATACGAACAAACTGGCGTCTTATCCATACAATTAATGCTATTCAATATGACCATGAACTGTTATTAGTGTTCAAAATTTGACCATGCAAAACAGTAGATAACTGTTTAAAATTCATTTTAACGGTGGAACAATTTGTCCGAAACCGTTACAAGACTGTTTAATTAATTGGTTTTTGTCTTCATCTGGTTTGGCAAGCAATTTAAAATGAAAGACAAATATAATATCCAAATTTCAAGGTTCTGCTATACTCTGAAATCAACAAATTTCCTCTGTTTTTCCTTCTCCGAGTAATCTGGTTCTATCACCATCCAAGAGAGAATTAACATCGAAAGTTCGTGTTGTTGCCGTTGTCGTGTTCTAACTCAAGACATCGAGAGACTTGAGAGATGAATTGTGACAATGATTGTAAATAAGCAATAACCGTTTTAAGGTTAGAGGTTTCAAACCTTAACATAATCTTATTCCGATTTATAATCCATATAATCTATTTTTTAAAAAAAATGTATATTTTCTGTGTTCTGTTTTTAATTTGTATAATTTCTGGCATTCGTATACTGTTTATGTTTTATTACATAGTTTAAGTTTTATTCTCAGTATTGAATGAATTTTTTCGTGCTTTATACCCATCAGCTCAAGACGATTAATCGTATTAATATATTTTCTGTATTGTCTAACAAAAAAAAAAAAAAAAAGAATCTTGGACATCCTGTTCTATCTATTCTATACTGCATGATTGTTTGTATCGAATTACATACGTCATGTTCCAACGATCCCTGTTTGCACCTTGGTTGCAAATTGCTCTATTGAATTGCGTATTTATTTTCATAACAGACAAAGGCTTCATGCTCTTCTATCTTTGCTTTGTTTAATACAATTTTTTATTGTTTATAACCAGGGGCAGAGCTGGCCGAGTTTTTATTGGGGGCCTAATTATAATGTGTCATATAAGCGCGAAAGAGAATTATAGATTTTTAAATAAGATTAATCTCAGATGATAAATGAAATAAAAATATTTAGATAAAGATCAAAAAAAATTTAAATTTAGCCATTAAAAGCAAATATATAACTATCACTAATTTTTTTTATTCAAGTATGATTAGCTATCTAATCAAGTCTATTCATTTTAATGAAATGCTAAACTTGAAGAAAGCTTCTAAAAATGATAAGTTTTAGCCTACTTAACCGAATCTAAATTCGAAAGTACGGTCACCTGCCATGAAAGATTAACATTCACACAATGCTTATTATAAGGATGGTACTTAATTAATCAAATGTTACCCTAAATTGTCTTCAATTAAATGGACTTTGTTTATTTGATTTTAATATTTAAATTTTGAAAATTTTTTTAATGTTTTCTCCATCATTTTTTGGAAATTCCTATAAGAAATTTTTTTCACTGTAATCATGTGTTTTAAATTTAATTATTTTATTTATAATTTATTATTATCATCACTTAAATTAAAAATAAGATCATACCTAAATTCTCTATTATATTGGTAGAATTTAGGGAAACTTTTCTCAACTAGAAATATTTTAGCAAATTGTTCGTTTGCAATCCCTAAAATTTTATCATAAGAAAATGCCATTTTTTTAAAAAAATTAAAATACATAAAGTTTGAAATAACATAATAATATCAATAATATAAAATAGCAATATCGAAATCCAAACAAATAAACAATTAAATTTAATAACATATAAAACTATTAAATAACAAAAGTAAAGGAACAATAATAATATAAGATCCTTTGTATTTCCTCTGTGAACCTTTTTTAGGTTATTTTTTTTCGAAGTTAAGATATTAATTTTTTTTTATTGTTAATGGTTTTAGAATTGGATAATATACTTGTAATTTATTTAGATTGTTTCGTTTGCTAGAAGATATTTATGTAGCTCGACTAGAAGTAGCTTTATTTTTACTATAATATAGTTATAGATGAAAGATTTACTTATATCAATATAAAATTAAATTAGTTTTATAAATTTTCATAATTTTTTGCATGATTTATATTTATTTAATCCGGTCATAGTATTTTAACTTTTATTCACGTAGATCATACAAATCAAGTTTTGAATAAATAAAAAATATTCAAGTATTTGTTTGATGTAAAAAAATTTCAACTGTTAAATATATGTTAAAAAAGATAATATTCTTGATCGATATGATAAAGATATCAGATCGATTCTTATGTGCTTGAAGAATATAATTATATTACTCAATCTAATGGTCGTTTTGTTAAGATAAGAACCCGATAAAAAGTTATGAAAATTTGTAAAATCAATTTATTTTTACATTAGTGTATGTGGTTCTTCTTTATATATAGTTACAATTTTACTTTGTTTTTCTTGTTTAAGGCACTTTTTATCTATAGAAAATCAACGTCTCTGATAGGTAATCTACTCTTTGTGAGATATAATCCCTAAAGCCTTAAGTCTACTCTAAAACTTCGTTACGTTAGATGTAATCTACAAATATAAGCAACATAGTATAACATATAAATGCCTTGATTGCTTGTCGATTGTTCTCTGCTTTACGACTAGCAAAATAGTCAGCGCTTCGCAGTGAGCATATAAACAGCGTTATGAAAAAATATATATATATATACATATATTTTGATGCGTTAAGTACTTACTCAATTGGTTAAATTTAATAAAATAATTGTATTTACTGTTAATAAAATTTTTATTAAATGATTAAACTATATTTTTTACATTTTGTTATGAAGATGCACAAACCATGAAATTGACCTCATATATGTGGAAGATGGGGAGTTGGGCCTAATTGGTAGGGTTTCACCATCTATCTGTAAGGCCTTGATTTGATTTTCCCCGTTGAATGTCTTGTTTATTACCCGTCATGAGTTGCCTGGGGTTACAAAAAATGGAAGTGCCAATAAAATTTCTTGAGGTGGTTCTTGTATTCATGCAGAGCCACCTTTGGATTTCTTTGAAATAATTCAGGCAAGATCTCTGCCACGCGATTTGTTTATATCTTATGCACGGTAGGTACACAATAAAAGAAATATTATTATTCCTGTTATTATTAATATTCTTAATATTCTCTAAGCACTTGACTTTGCAAATAATGTCCAAATTGAAATTATTAAAGGCTACATGTAATCATGAACTAGGTAGACATGATATGTCGAAGTCTCTGAGAAGTTGAATAGCCAATACAAGGTGTGAGACATGGTGCACTTGTTAGGTGATTTTGATACTTTGACATTAGCTAGTGCATAACATTGATTTTGATACTTAGTACCTTGATTTGGACTTTTGCCTTTAGGATAGGGGGTTTGCGTTCTGCTCATTTATTTTGTAAATGGTGAAAATGAAGCTTTTATCTTCAAGGAGTTTCTATTTTCAATTTTTTATATGGATCTATGTTTAAATGTTGATTATTCATGGTATTTTGTGTTTCAGGTGCTATAAGCATGAATTTTTGACCTACCGGACAACTTCAAGTAAGTTTCAGCTGTTGGGTGTTTTTGTTGCTCATAACTACTATTGAATCATTCTTAGAATTATTCTTGACAATGTTGGTGCTATTACCATTATTGTCATTTCTATTATCGTTGTTCTTTTTATTCAGTAGAAAAGATTCAAATGCCAAAAAGGATAGTGTGTGTTTTTTGATATGTGGTATTGAAAAGGGTATTCAGCTACGAACTCGTTGAAATTCAGAATTGCTTGAGTTTCTAATTATAAGACCTTTGAGTACTTTAAAATTTTCAGATGATATAATATACAATAATTACTGATTATCAAAGGCTCTTGCAGATTATTTTCAATCAGTTATCAGTTATACGACTTCTAAACTTTCAACGATGGCTAGACAACAGAAACCAATATAGTCTGTCAAGTAACTATCCATGGATCAAAGATGTTTACTGGCGTAGAATCTCCTTATGGATCAATTAATTTGTATTCATCATCAAATGCTGGTTGGCATGACTACTAAAAACTCTACTATATTTTGTTTGCCAATGTAATGGGTCCTATGAGCCTCCGTCGGGAAATTTGTCAAAGAGATAAGTAGGTATAAAATTTGAGGCATGAAACAAGGTGCTTCCATTTTTAATGTGTAAATGTTCATGTCTTATGTTGCATGAATAATTGAATATCTAATACCGAGCGCTGAGATGTCCTTGGCCTGTCTTGCAATCAGAACAGTAGATCAGAGAAGGGCAAAGGTAAGTTTGTAGGGACCCGGAAAAGAAAGGGATGGTCCCTTTTCTTTCTTGCTCTTTCATTCCATCATTATGTTCTTTGTTCAATGTCTTTTCAATTTAAGCTTATGCAGGTCAAAGCTTAAACACGCGTCGAGGACATAACAAGTAACAATTCAATATTTGGTTGAATATGTGATGAATGACTGTCCCTTAAGCTTTAGTACGGAGTTTGTTGTTTTGTAGAATTTGCTTTTGTGTGTGTGTGGAAGGAATCATGGGAATTGGGGAAAAAAAATCCAATGGCAAGCAAGGATCCCTACTTCATGGTCCGCGCATAAAACTCATTGAAAAGGCTCAGCATCTTTTCTCAGAAACCACGGCACACACCTTTGTGTCCAAGGCTGCTAAAGAGCATGCAAAGTTGTTGAGGTGAGCGATATCAATTACTTTAGTATTTTTTGTTTGTCAAGAAGGCACCAAACCTCAAACTAAATTGCAACTGGAGAGGCCTAATCGAGTTAGAAAATAACTACAAATGCCAAATCTAATTGACGTGCGGCATAAAACTACGAAATAATATTGATGTGAAAAGCCAATTCTTAGGAGGAGTGTTAAGTTCTGTTCAAGTTCGGCATCTCCACTTGTTGCTAATTTGGTTTTACATTGGATGCTCAATATTATATTAAACTACACACAGTTTGCTGCGTCGTGTTTGCAGTTCATCTGATAGGCCTCTTTGTCTACTGCTAATTGGTCGAACATGAATTATTAGCATGTCAAAATTTATTTAAATATATAACACTTCAAACATAATTATGATTTAAAAAAAATACACGAATATAATTCGGATACACAAATTATTTGTCTGTTGGTCTATTGGGCTGCGTGGGGAAGAACGGAGCGGTGGTATATTGCACGTCAATATAATTTATGGTTTTTGTGCTGCTACCGTTATATTTCTTTTTGGTTTGTACAAGCAGAGGCGTATGTCTTCGTTGTGGGGACTTTAGTTAGTTAATTTATTTGTTTGTGGAAGGCGGAAAAAGGAAACGGTTAAACTTGGTATTTAAATATAATAAAGAAACTATATCTACATTATTTATTTGGTTGAAATGCAAAATACTCCACAATGTTTATTAGATGTATTTATTAAGTATTATAGCAGTGGTTATAGTCCCCCCCGCTCTCCCTCTACTTCTCCCCAATATCCAATGGGAAAAAAAGTAGGAGTATAAAAAGATGCTAGGGGTGTAGTTCCTCATTCTATCTCATGTTTCATACTCGTGATTGGAGCACTATAGTTTGTCAATGCGTCCATCCTGGTTTTCAACCAATATAATCTAACGGTTACTTTTCTTTCTTGTTCTTTTTAATTTTCTTATAAAATAAGTTGCCTACTAATATACTTATTTATTTATTTTTCTAATACTTCCAAATTTGCAGAATATAACATGAGTTAGAAGTACAAAGCAGGACAAATTTCTTGATTCAATATAAGTGATACTATACGAACATGTATTGTTCTGGGGAATCATCGGGCTGCTATAAAAATGAAGACTGAATTCAAAGTTCTTAAACTGCCCGTGTTTTGGCCCAAAACAAAATGCCACTGTATTCTATCTTGCTGAAAGAAGCTTCCCTTCCTGGCACAAGATAGAACATCCGTTCTTCAGCTTCTCTGACTGTTTACGCATCTTGCTTTTAGATTGCTCTAACTACCTATAGAATCATAATTGCTGCCTATTCAATTGTCCTCAGATTTCTGAATAAGAGGTGCTATTGGCTTAAAGTTTTTGCTTTGGCTAAAATTAGAGATTGGGATGCTATTGAGAAGTTTTCAAAAGAGAAGAGACCAGCAATTAGTAAGCTCTTAACACTATTGTTCAAGTTTGGCAAGCAAGATAGATAAGACAAGATCATGCATTATCCGCAAGTGATCTCGGCTACATGCTATTACGAAAGATATATTTCTTGCATTGTTTGTGAGTGATAATTGTTACCTGATATTATGAAAGCTTGGATTCTATTTTAACGTCATAATTTCGAAATGATGCAGGTGGGTTATCTTAAGGAACCCTTCTTCCCAGTTTTTGTATCCTTATTGCTGGCATTGGCTGGGAGGATAAAAGAAGAATTAGGCAGAGGAAAAAAAATATGTAGAAAATGGAAAAATTAAAGATATTTTGTACATTAAAGTTTTTTTAACTTAACTGATTTTTTAGAAAGACGAGTTCAATTAGTTGTTTCCTAACTAAGTTTAGACTAATTTGTTTTTATGATTTAAACATATTTTACTTTTTATGTATTAGTTCATACACATGCAAAAATGTTAGCGCTTCTAGTCGTCTTGGATTGCTCTGTTAGTTTTGGTTTCAAAAAGGATATGTACATTTTGAAATATATTTTCTGTAAAATATGTGAATTTGATTGGTAAGGATCACACTACCGTCTGATTGGGACTATTTTTCTTCTCTTTTATTGGTAAATCTAGGCTGAGGAAGGGGGTGTGGGTGGCGAATGGGGAGGACTTTCTAGTCTGATTTTTTTTTTGTTGTGCTTTTTAAATAATTTCCCATGTGTTTGAAGGCAATTGCAAGTAAGCATTAAAACAGTTTTTTGCATTGAATTTGGAAGTAAAAGGAGTGAAAGAAGGTAGGGACGGCGGAACGGATAAAATTGTTTAAAGTACTGGTTATGGGGTTTTTTTTTTTTTTTTGCAAAGTTTAATATACTTTATAATTTGATGATTTTGAAATAACAATGCCTTTTCATTTCACCAATGTCAAGAAGTTCTCAATAAATGGTAAATTAGCAACAAATTTTAAAACATATATGATTGGGATAATTGCTAGGATATCTCAACAAGGTTTCCAATATACAAATTAGTAAAATTTTGTCAAAAATAAAGGTTTTGATTTGGAAATAAATAATCAATTTTACTAACACTGTTCTGACTTGGTCATTTTGCCTTATGCAAGTGTGTTTTTTATTTTTTATTTTTTCATTGCAATTGACATACATTTTCACTAATTTTCTGAAGCACCCACGGAAATTTTTAAAAAAAATTATAAGTTTTAATTATAATTAAAAATAAAATGATCATTAAAAACATAATATTAGCCAAAAGAATCACAAAAGATTATTATTAAATTGTGCATTCCATATTATTAATAGCAGTGATTATAGATAAATAGTATAATTATATTACATGTCATTCCGTCCGTAAAAAAATTTTTACATATTTTAAAGTGTATAAAATAGTAAGTAATTAATTAATTATAATAAATTTCAACGACAAAAAAATTATAAATTTCCAAAATCCCATTTGAATCCGTAGACTATATATTTAGAGGATTAACAGCTATTTTTTATTAGACCTATTTAAAAATTAAGTTATTTATCTATGCACAAAAACTCATTTAAAATTTGTGAATAACTTGAAAAATAAATTTAAACCAAAAAAAAAAGTGTCTCTTTAAAATTTTGGTTGGGTTTTGGAAATGATTTTTTTATTTAGGCTTCACCTATTTTATTATCATTAATTAAAATTGTATATGTTTTGGGTCAAGTTACGGTCTGAGTTTTTTAAAATTACTTTACTCAAGTTTAAGTTTGACCGATCTAAAAGTTTATTTTATTATATATAATAATATTACAATATTATTTTATATTAATATTTATTTACTTAAATTTAAATAAAATATCTTTATTATATAAATAACAATTTAGATTAAATTTACTTGAATTTATAAAAATCTTATCAGTAAGTTGTTTGAAAAATAAATATTTTATAAAGAAAGTCTTTGCAAGAAAAGGAAAATTGGCATTAAATTATAAAAAGAATGAAAGCAAAAAAATTAATTCAAGAAAAAAATAATAATTAAAATTATTAATAAATAGATTATGATTATCTTTTTATCTCTTCTTTCCTTACATTTATGTTTGGCTCTATTGTTTGCTAAACACATTGGGGAACCAACCCTCACCATTTATATAAATTATATATATTAAAAATAGTATTTATAAATAATAAAAGATTAAAAATATTTTACATTAAATTTTAAATTATTATTTAAAATTAATAAAAATAAAATATGTTTTATATTAAATCTTGAATTACTATTTAAAAATAATTATCATTTAAAAATAATTTAATATAATAATTTTTTATGTTAAAACTTGAATTATTATTTAAAAATGATAAAAAATAAAAAATATTTTATATTAAATCTTAAGTTACTATTCAAAAATTATAATAATAAATTAAATTCTAAATTACTATTTAAAAATAATAAAAATTAAAAAATATTTATATTAAATCTTGAATTATTATATAAAAATAATAAAAAATTATATTAAATTTAAAATTATTATTTAAAAATAAAAATATGTTATATTATATTTTAAATTACTATTTAAAAATAATAAAAATTAAATCTATTTTATATTAAATCATAAATTATTTTTTAATAAGATAAAAATAATATATAATATATAATATATTATATATTATATATAATAAAAATATTTTATATTAAATTTCAAATTATTATTTAAAAAATAATAAAATTAAGAAATATTTTATATTAAATTCAAAATTATTATATAAAAATTATAAAACTAAAAAATATTTTATATTAAATCTTGAATTACTATATAAAAATAATAAAAAAATAAATATATTTTATATTGAATTTCAAATTATTATTATTTTATACATATATACTGAAATTAAATATATTAGTTTTAGTTAATTGTATTTTCAATTAAGAGCATATGTATGTTTAGTTATGATTACTTATACATTCAATTATGGTATTTTATATATTCAATTATAATCATATGTACATTACATCTAATTATCATCTCATCAGTCATGGTAATTTGCATAATTAGTATTTACTTATCTGATATGGTTTATGATACAATCAGTTTTGGTCATTTATATACTTAATTATAGTCATCTGTACATTCAATTATTTATACATTGCACCGATCATCTCATCAATGTTGGTAGTATGCACAATTAGTAGTTACTTATCTTATACGATTTAGGGTTATATGGTTTAGAGTACAATCAATTTTAGTTATCTGTAAATTTAGTTATGGTCATTTGTACTTTTAGTTATGATCATATGTATATTACACGCGATTCTCATGTCATAAGTGTTGGTAATATGCATATTTTATATATAATCTATATATTATATCTAATACGATTTATATATTATATATAATTTATATATTATATCTTGTTTTATTTTATATATTATATATAATTTATATAT
>JBBYHM010376925.1:53071-68865 GCA_038381775.1 Adansonia rubrostipa
TTTATATATTATATATAATTTATATATTATATCTTGTTTTATTTTATATATTATATATAATTTATATATAATATACTATTTTAATTTTTTAAAAATAATTTGAGATTTAATATAAAATCTTTTTATATTTATTATATTCTAAATAATAATTCAAAATTTAGTATAAAATATTTTATTTTTATTTTTATTTTTATTATTTTTAAATAGTAATTTAGGATTTAATATTTAATATTTTTATTATTTTATATAATAATTTAAGATTTAATATACAATATTTTTCAATTTTTATTATTTTTTAAATAGTATTAGAAATTTAATATAAAATATTCTTATTTTTATTATTTTTAAATAATAATTCAGAATTTAATATAAAATATTTTTACTTTTATTATATATAATATATAGTTTTTTAAAATATATTATATATATTATTTTTAGTTTTTTAAAAGAAAATCTAAGATTTAATATAAAATAGTTTTATTTTTATATAATAATTCAAGATCTAATATAAAATATTTTTTAAGTTTTAGTATTTTTAAATAGTAATTAATAATTTAATATAAAATATTTTTTACTTTTTAGTATTTTTAAATTGTAATTCAAGATTTAGTATAAAATATTTTTTATATTAAATTATTTTTATATAGTAATTATTTTTAAAATAATAATTCAAGATTTAATATAAAATATATTTTTTATTATTTTTAAATAAAAATTAAATATATAATATAAAATATTTTTTAATCTTTTATTATTTGTATATATTATTTTCAATATATATAATTTATATATATATATAAATGGAGATCCCCCCAATGGATTTGGCAAATAACAGAGCCAAATAGAAATTCAAGGAAATAAAAAGCAAAAAAATAATTATAATCTTTTTATTAACAATTTTAATGATTATTATTTTTAATTAATTTTTTCACTTTTATTTTATTTACTAATTTAAAGTTCATTTTCTTTTTTTTCTTTTTTTTTCAAAAATATCCAATTATGCGTTGTGAGTGAATTTGAATAATGATTTTCCATGACCAATTGTTTACTTGTATTTTTCGGTGGGGCAGACCCAAACAAACAACTTACCCGCAATAATCCGACCCGAAGAGCTCTACTGCCTAACTCTGGTCTAGAAATCTGGCTTAGTACTTAAATTTCTTTCCTTTTTTTCTCTCTCTTAAACCAATTTAAAGAGCCCACAAATAATACTAATAAAACGTCTTTAGTTTTGATTTTTCTTTTCGGCTCTTTCTGGCCTTTTCCTCTTGAGTTTTGATTTGAGCTTCTTTTCTTTCCCTTTTTTTTTTTAATTTATCTTCAAAGTTTTAGGGTTTTTAACCTGAGCTAACCCACCCAACCCAACCACCATTAAAATCCACCCAGCCAGCTTTGCCTTTTCCCTGCATAAATGTCGTGCAAATGTGGAAGTCGTTCGACCTTTCGCGACGACGTCACCGGCAACCTCGTCTGCTCCAAATGCTACACCCTCCTCGATTTCGACAACTTTGATGCCCAAATCGGCGGCATCAGCGGTCCCACAGGCACCAACATCCAAATTGGCTATGCAGGTACCGGTTCTCTCTACACTGCCAAGGACAGGAAAATATTCCAAGCCAAATCCTTAATCCACGAATACACCTTGAGTCTTAACATATCTTATTCTGAATCCGACATTACTTCTATGATCAATGAGATTACTGAAGGTCAATTCGGTCAAGGCGATTGGTTTAATGTTTTAATCGGTGCTTGTTCTTATGTTGTTATGAGGAGAGATAAGAGGTTTTTGCCCGCCGCCGAGGTCGCCGAGGTTGTTGGTTGTGATATTTATGAATTAGGTAGGATGATTGCTCGTGTTGTTAAGTTTTTGAATTTGAGTTTGCCTGAGATTAGTATCGCGGGTTTGTTTGAAAGAGAGTTGAATAATTTGATGGGGTTGGAAAATGTGGATGAGGAGAAGAAAGATAGGATGAGGAAACAAGGGATTTTTTTGGCCAATTGTGCCGTCAAGTGGTTTTTGACCACGGGGAGGAGGCCATTGCCTGTGGTGGCAGCGGTGATGGCGTTTGTGGCGGAGTTGAACGAAGTGGAGGCTTTGAAGATTGAGGATGTAGCGAAGAATGTTTATGCTGCGGTGTCTACTTGTAAGTTGCGGTATAAGGAGCTCTTGAGGGCACTTGTCGAGGTTGCACAAGTGTTGCCATGGGGGAAAGATGTGACTGTCAAAAATGTGATCAAGTATGCACCATTTATTATTCGATATATGGAGATGAAGTCCATGGAAGTGCCTGGAGCAGGTGAGAGGGATGTGACTTTTGATTTGGATGATGTGGTTAGTGAATGTTTGGAGAAAGTTGCAGCCTATGGGAATGAAGAGAATTTTTTTGAAGGTGATTTGCAATATTTCGAGGGAGGAGGGGATAGAAGTGATTTTCCTAGGCTATCTAATGGTAATGGTATAGATAACCTTAAGCTTTCACATGAATCCTTGTCCTTGATTTATACAACATTTTTGAATGAGGTCGATGCTGATAGATTGAAAGGAAAAATTGGAAAGATTCATAGGAGAAAAAGTAGGGGGCTTCAGCTTCACGCATGTCAGGATTGGTGGAGTGGGAAATCAGAATTAAGTAAAAAGCTTGTTCTGAAGCAAATTTTGGAGAAAGAAGTAGGTTTGGATGCGATGCCACCATCTTTTATTGCCAATTGCAAGGCAAATGAGAGGAGAAGGCGAAAGATAAATGCTGCTAAGGTGCGAATCAAGAAGATCATGGATCCATCCAATACTGGTTCAGATGGTGATGGCAATTTTAACTCTTTGGAAGTTGATTGTGCTGGGAAGAAGAGAAAGAGGAGAAAAACCAGTGAAATTGACTGGGAAGATTTTGTTATCGAAACCCTCCTCCTGCATCAGGTTAAAGAAGAAGATATTGAGAAAGGGCATTATCGAGCTTTGCTAGATTTGCACGTCTTCTAACTCTGGGATGATATGAGAGCTTTCTTTGCAGAAGGCATGTTTGTGAGAATCTTGCATCCTTGACTCACTGAATTTTGTGCAGATTTTTGTGTTTAAGCCTTTTACAGCAAGAGGAAACTTTTTGGATGGAGTACTATTTATGAGTAAAAATAGAAAGGAAATTTTGGAGCGGGTCTTATATTTAAATTCTTACACTAAGAAGAAAATTCAATCACTTATTTTCATTTTTATCATTCGTTTATAACTTGTTTATAGGTTGAATATCAAATATTGGTATTTATATTTTTTTCTTGTCAATATGTTTTCTCCTTAAACTTGTGCATCCCTGTTCTTTTGATTACGTTTACATCCCATCCCGTTAAAACTACAATGTTTATGCATTGTTCTACAGGCAGAAGGATGTTCTTGAACTAATTTGATGGTAGTTGGTAAATAGGAGTTTGCTTATCCCGTTTTAGGTGCCAATAAGCTTAGAAAAAAGGACTTCTGTTTCAACCAGGAATCTGAAACTGTTGGTTTTGTGCTCATATGGTTGCACCTATTTTGTCTGAAAATTCTAGGAGGAACTATTTGTGATCAAGAAAATGTTTCATATATCCTATCTAATCCCATTTATTCTCACCATATGCTGATGAATCAAATGACGTAAGGGGCATGTGAAAACCGTTTTCTTCCCTTTCCCCTTCTCTTGTCATGGAGCAGGATAATAACCACTCAATTTGTGCACCTATGTCTTGTTCGTTTATCTTTTCATGTAGGTTCATTTATCTTTTTATTTGTTAAAGTGTTTTATAAATTTTGACATATTAATAATTTATTTTATATACAATTTGACACATTCATGTATTTATATTTATATCCGTGATTTTTTCATGTCATGTTTTAATTATTTGTCTTGTGCTTGTGTCGTGTAATCGTATGTTGTCTAATATTACCAGATTTAGTGATTAAGTTCTGATAGCTAAGTGATAACCAACAGAAACTTCATACCCTCCAAGTAGACATTTGCAAATATAATGAATTGTAATTCACCATTGTTAATCAAATCAAAACTAAACTTATCAAACCACAAAATCTTCAAGACATAGAAAGACAAGAAAAGTAAACATAAAGTGTTCAAAATTTAATCTGTACTCTCAATCTAACAGAATAAGTAATAAACCAACGAGGCTTTTAACCTACCATCATCAATTATGAAAGACTACTACATAAACAAGTTGGGTCTGGATGCCTTGTATGTTGTCTTAAGCTTCCTAGTAGGTGGCCTGACCTTCTTGAATACCAGTGGAAATTTGATTTTGGAGTTGTGAAACTGCTTGGTGCTGTCCCTCTTGCAAAGTTTTGCTGGGATAGTAGCTGTCTTAATGATTTGAATACACGGAAACCTCACCCTGTGACGAGATGCCATCTCGTTGTACATCTGTTCTACGGCACCATTGAGAGTTGTGTCTCGGTATTCCTTGTACATATTGTGATAACCAGTTCGACTTTGGTATCGGAGCCAAATGCCATAATTCTTGATCTTGGTAGGGTTTTTCTCAAAAATCTGCAACAACAAACATATATCATGAGAAAATATCAATTTCTGTTCATCACTAGATGTGATTAGATTTTTAACACTCAAGCATTGGGCTCAGTGCTCAAGGAGCTAGGTTAGAATCCCTCCTTCCTCCAAATAAAAAACAAATGTAATTAGAACTAAAGCAAAAAACCAACCAAAATATAATCCTATTGCGCCAAGAGGGGAAAAAAAGAATACTAACTTATGATCCCCAATCAAGTTAATGCCTGGTAACAAACTATATAGAGAAGCCATCTTTATAACAATGGAACATAACTGAGCCGCCGAAAGAACAAATGCATTGTAAGTTTGTAACCAGCCTGATGGTAAATCAGGTTGTAAAACATATTTTCTACGCTATACTCCATTGTCTACATGGGTAAATATTGTAAGTTGTCTCCTCTACTTAGCTCTCCCTTCCTCCAACCCGCCCAAAGTCGCAAACAGATACGAGCTTCAGATATGTACTTTTTTCTCAAAATCTAACAAAAAGATCTACTTTCATTGGCACTGATACTTGATTCTGGCCCATCAAACGACCCAAGAGACAAGCTCAGATGAATAACCAACTACCACCAACATTTAGATCCGACGCTAATCATTTAGTAGAATACTTATTCTAAATCTAACAAATTGATTGGTCCAGGCATTTTTTTAGATAAAGGTGATTTCAAGTTCAAGCCTAAGCAGAACATGGAGGATTTCTTTAGAAGACTATTTCTTGTTAAACATTTCACTAAATAAAGCAAACAACTTGACTCAAGCAGCTCAAAACTTCTAACTACATCAACATGGAAATGGAAGTACCATTCACTTGTAGGAAAAGAGACTTAGCCAAAGTAAACCCAAGGATAGAATATAGGCCTCCTTTGATCAGCGGTGATAACTAAGTTATCCGAACTCGGAGTGAGCGTTAGATATAGATGTGTCTGATACAGGTATGCTCAAATTTTTCTAAATTTTATTTTTTCCATATATTTGGAGGATTATACCCTCATAACTATGTTCAAATAGGTGTCGGACATAAGTACTTTAGGGAAAATGAAGGTTTCAGGTAACATAGGTGACAACCCAACATCCAATATATGGCAAACAAAACAACCGATTTAAAAGAAAAGTGTATAAAGGACTTTCTTTTTCTAAAATAATAATGAATACAAGAAGTTAAGATTTTTAAGAAGTTTTTCATCTTAAAATATAAGCATAAGATAACCTCCAAGTTACAGTACTGCGATTGAAAACATTTTTTTCTTCTCATCTCTTAAAGACCAAACAGTATGTCACCCCTCACTCGACAGCTCCCAATTATAAATGAACAAATACAAGTCAAGCGTTTAAGAGTAATCTTCCATAATTTATCCATAATTTCAGACTACTAAATGGTCGAAAATGTTATTGAACAAAATACATAAGATAAATTAAGGTAGCCGATCTGATGAAATGCATTGCCCATCAGCATAAGCTATGGGGTTCAAAATTTTCAAAAGAGATGTAAAGGACAAGTAATGGTCAATACCTCATTGATGGCCAAAACTTGTCCATTGCTTTTCTTCACCTTCTTCAGCTTCCTCAAAAAATACCTAAAAAATAATAACAAAAATAACCAAAAAAAAAAAGAACAAATATGATCATCAGAATGTAATTTTACAGACCAAAACTTGGATTTAGCACGGACTTCGTTGGTGGCCCAAAGCTTCATTCGGTAAATCTTGGGATGCTCATCTGCTTCTGTTGGGAGAGCTCGCCCCACTACCTGATACTGATGGAACTGTTTTTTTTTTTTTTTTTAAGAAAGATCAAAACTCAAAATCCCATTACAATTTTATCAACAAAAATTAAAAAGGATATGGGAATTGATTGTTGAACTTACCCTGAAAGCAACCATTTTGAAATAAAGAAGAAAAGAAGAGAAGCTGCCTCCTCCTGCTTTGGTTCCCTCTGCTTCTCAATGGCAGCGGTAGGATTAAAAACCCTACAAATGCAAGACATACTCTTTTCCCGTTAACTTTTTGTGGGCTTACATTACATGGGCCTCAAGATTTCAGCTCTACCCAAGCTCCCACTCCCTTTACGTTACGGGTGCCGTGGTTTTTTTTTAAGCAGTATAAATATAATATAAATGATTAAATAGATCAATATTTTAAATGTAAAAATCAATACTTATATTAAATTATTTTTATTAAATTATTTTTATATTTATGAAATGTATCATTTCGTATATATTTATTATGATAAAAATTGCTAGTAAAATCACTTATAAACACGAATTCTTTAATATTATAATAAATCTCATGTAATTTTAAATTATAATTTATTAGTTAAAATACAATAATTATAAGTGATATGTTTTTTAATCTTTCAAACTTGATTTGATATTATAATTGGTTGAATTACAATTGATAATTAATAATTGAAAATACTCAAAAATGACTTTACTAATTTTTTATCGAGAATGTATACATCATTACCAAAATGTTATCGTCATATGCAACTTGAATAAATTGTAATATCAAAATCCAATAAAATAAGAAAAAGAAAAATATATTTTCAAAAACTTTTAAATATTATTTTATTCGTTTAAAACTTTTCAACCAAAGCTTATATTTTTTTAATTTAATAATTAAAAATGAATAAACTTATATTCGATCCTAAAAATGAATAAGCTTAAATTCGATCCTAAATATTTTTTTTTATCCTTAATTATCAACATGTAATAGCCCAAAAAATCTTCTTCATTTATATGCAGCGGGCCAACATTTTGACGTTAATGACTATGGTTAAGCTCAAAAAGGTTCCTCTATTTTACTATGCTATTTTGAGAGCATTTCACTTATGTTTCTCTTTTATAATAATGTAAAATTATTTAATCATATTTAAGAATTATGTAAGAATTTATCATTTATAAATGTAAGTTTCCTATAATATTTTGATGGATCACGTATAAATTTAAATATTGATTGACAATAATAATGTAATTATTATAAGTAATATGTTCTCTTTTATCTCTTGTTAAGTAGGTTCTTTAATTGAGATTGGTAAAGTTTTAATCATAACGTTGACTCTACATGAATCTCTAGCAATATTAGATGCCACATGATTCCCGGAAATGAAAAAAATAATGATACTTTTAGATTATAAGTGTTTATGGGTCAGTTTGCAATTTTAATTTTTTTCAGTTCTCTTATCAAGCCTTATTTACGCCAATACGTAGTTTGATTAAGTGACATCAACTTAATTAATAAATTTAAAATATATATTGATAATATGAAATAATAATATAGGATATTAATGTTTTTTAAATTTTTTATATAATATTTTTAAAAAAATTAGCAATCTCTTAAAAAATCCACTTTTTTTAAACTACCCATTTCTTTTGAAATATTACCTTTTTCCTAAATAAATATATTTAAATCATTATTTACTTTTTTCCTTAATAAAAAATTGTTTAAATTAATATTTTTTTTCTCACCAACATAGTGGCTGTGTAAATTTTGGAACTGTAATTATAGTCACTAACTTTGTTTGGTGTCACCAATAAATTGTTATCAAATCAGTTGATAAAAATACAACAAAGCTAAATAAAAGTATTAAACTTAAAAAATCAAATAAGGATAACTATATCTTTTAATATTTTATATAATATGTCTTATTAAAAAAATTATTCATTTATTTCTGAAAAATAATCTCCTTTTTAAAAGGATTGCCCACTTAGAAAACTATCCATTTTTTAAAAAAGCTATCCACTTAAAAAAAGTTACGCCATTTTTAATATTTAATTTTTAAACACAATTTATGTTTTTCAAATATATTTTTCATTGTGTAAAATTGTAGTAAAAAATAAATACAATGTGGAAGTTGTAACTTGGACGAGGTTGTATTACAGGAGAAAGTATGTTTGAAGCTTCCCATTATCATACAGAGGGTTGTTCAACCAGTTAATTCTGTTAACTGATTGATTGAAATGCTATTAATCAAATTAATTGATTTTTTATTTCTCTTAATTGTTAAACGAACTAAATTATAAGAGAAACATATTAATTAAACCAAAATTATTTTAATTAATTCAGTCAGTTAATTGAATTAACTGAATTTTAATTATTTACATCTTAAAATTTTAAAATTTTAACTTTTTATAATTCAAATAGGTATAATCATCAATAAATATTCAAATGTCAAATATAATTAAAAAGTACGTCTAAAATAAGTATAAAATTTTCAGCAATATAATACTTGAAGCATCTAATAAAGACTAAAAATATTATATTTTGTATATATTTTGGATCACTCGATTAATTTAATTAATTTTACTTAATAAAATCGAATTATTATTAACCAAATTTTTTTAAATTCTTTAACCGATAATCAAATTAAAATTTTATTGATTAATCGATTAACTGAATCAAATTTTATTTTAATTAATTAATTCAATTAAAGCTAAACTATGAATATCTCTAATCATAAGAAATAAGATTCATGCGTTCAAAAAAATTGGAGGAAGAAGAGAGAGTCCAAATCTTGCAGTGGACCAAAAACCACGCAACCATTAGCCCATTGGCCAATAGCCATTACCGTCAGCAAAGCTTTGACCTTTGAGTTCGAAATTGAATTTAGAAATACAATTGAAGATAATAAAATAAAATAAAATTGTAAATGTTTAAACATATCCTTGATTTTGAGAGAGGTTGACCGCCCACCACAAATCCAGTGTAGGGGAATTGCCTAATCCCGCCCAATGCCATTCGCTACACGGCAAGGCAAGATAACGATGGATTTTTTTTTTTAATTTCGGAAATTATAAAAATTAATTTAACACAAACTTTATTAAATATAAAAATAATAAAATAAAAATGACAAAATTTATTTAAAATAAATTAAAATAATAAATTTAATATATATATTATATTCATATATAAGTATGTGTATTTACATTTAAAATTTTAATATATTAATAAACTATATTTTGTTTACATTTAGAAGATTGATGTAAATAAAACATTGGTACATAAATAAATTACAAAGACGTAAGTAAATGCGATGACGATCGCAAGTAAACGCTGGCCATCAACGTCGTTTTTCAAACTGCCGTTGTTTCCATTCTCAAAACTGACCTTTGTTTTTTTTTCTAGGTTTATACAAGAAAACTGACTTTTTAGTGATAGATACTAAACGTAGAAATGAAAGTAGCGACGCCAAATTTTAACCAAATATTGGTTATTTCTTTTTAATGGTTAAATATTTTTTTAAAAAATAAAATAAAATAAAATATATTTAAATCATATAATAAATGGTACTTTTGTCTTTTGCTTCATAAATTTACTATAATCTAATGTGGGTATTTTTCATGGGTATATTTTTTAAAAAAATAAAATTAATAAAAAATATTTAAATTTTATATTAAATGATATTTTTGTCCCTTATTTTATAAGTTCATTATAATTTAACTTAAATTTTTATGTTATTTAATTAATTGAATTAATGTCACTTAACTTAATCACGTGAAACTTAGTTAATCAATTTACTAGTGGTATAGATGTCAAATATTGCATAACCACGCTCCTGGCAAAAAAAAATTTAAAAAATGTAAGAGATTTGGATATTTTTATTTAAAAAAGGTAAAAAAATTATATGATAATCTCAAATGTTTAGTAGTTATTTGATAAGGTAAAACATGGAAATAGGCTTTATTGTAATTTGTATTATAACTTGAATTTCATTATTTTTTATAAGTTTTTAAATTCAACCGGTAATATTTGACTTGTGAAAATAATTTTGATTAATTTTTTTATAATTAGTATATATTTTTCACATTTTGTTTTGTTTAAATGACTCCACCTATAAGTCTAGTTTAATCGAGTTTTTAACGCTTATAAAAATTTTATTAATAGTTAAATAATTATACTGATTTTATACTAAATTTTATCTTACTTAATTGGAAAGGTAAGTAATAGAGTCAAGTTCGGTTTTAATCAATGAAATTTATAAAAATTTTTATTTAAAATAAAATATTGACATTTATAATATTTTATTTTTATTAATTTTTTATTTTTTCAACTCTAGTTATAAAATATTATTTTAATTTTAATTTTTTCATATTATTATTAAATTTATATATTTTTATAAATCTAATAACATTCCTTCCATATATTTTTCCCAATTTTTTTCTTTTTATATTTATAAATAATATCATTACCTCTTCATCGTAATTATTATTTTAACTTTGACTTTGACTCAATCTATAAATCCTTATGATCTATAATTCTATCCCTACGTCAAGCTCATGACAACTATTAGCATAAATTTATTTTCAAATGTTAGAAAGAGCATACATGATATTGGATATAGGACAATATGTCAGCATTTATTTGATTTAATAACTTTAAATATAATAAAATCATATAATATAAATATAATATAAAATATAATTTAATATAAAAATAATATAAATATTATATAAATATATTAAAATATTTTATTTCAAAATTTAAAATTATATATTTTATTAAATATAATTATAATATATAAAAATATATGAATGCGTACAGCATTAAAATACAGGTTAGAAGCATTTTGTGTTCAACAGAATTAGCATCACATCAAAAGTTTAGAATACAATAAATTTTGTGGGTGAGAGAAGGCCAGCAGCATGAACAGATTGCCCCGATTTGATGCCACCAGCACACTATATATATATATATATATAAGAATTAAAGAAAGTCTGATGCATACCTAACAGTTGACTTGTCCAAATATTATATGACAATGTTACAGCTGTACACCTAATATTTGACCCAATCTTTGTCTGGATCAGAACAGAAATTATTGGGAAATTAAGCAAAATACTACTTATCTGCCCTTCGAGAATAAACTTCAATCCTGGAGGTTAATTTCATAATTTTGGAGACTAAATTCGATAATTTTGATATGATATTAAATATAATATAAAATAATTAAATATAATATAAAATATAATATAATTTTAAAAAATAATATTTATATACGAATATGATAAAATTTATATAATATAAATTAATATATAAATTTATATAAATATATAATATATTAAATATAATAATAATAATAATAATAATAATAATAAAAATATCATATAAATATATGAATTACCAGATAGGCCCCGGGCATCAGATCAAAATCACTTAATGCAGTAGAATCGTATAGAACATTGATGCAGTTTTGAAGGCCTGTAATTATAATTTAATGATACCATTCGAGCAACTGAAATTATGATCAAAAGGGTTTGTAAATATCTAATGAATGAACTCAACGAAGACATTTATCAGTAATCGATTTGACTATTTATAACAATTCAAGAATGTATAACTGACCTGTACTCAATTTATCATCTGAACTTCACAAAAGGAAAAATAATGAATCTAATTTTTTTTATGTTAACTATGTTTTTGAAAGGAAAAAAAACTAAAAAGAATCTCTCTCTCTCTCTACATCAACTCTAATTTTTATTAAAATATTTATATTTGACACACATTTCAATAAAAATATAAAATATAATTTTTTAAATATAAAAAATTTTAAAAAATTAAATATATTTACATATAATATATACTAATATCTAATCCTTCGATTTGAATCCAAGTAACTTAGTTCTATCTTTATCACCTTTTAAACTCTAAACAGGATGTGTTAAAAATCAGCACACTTCATTGGTGCATATCCCAGCCTAGACTTCTTCGTGTCGTACAAGATAAGGAAATTCTGCTGCTGATAGTTTCCAATGATTGAAAGTGCTGATCGTGGAGTCCCCAAAATTGCCAAGCAAACAACATCTTCTTCAAGCCAGATGAAGTAGTTCTCAACTGGGAAATTCCAAGCGGCCCCATCAGCAAATTGAATCCCAAAATCAGGCAGCTCTACATTTTCAACTCCAGACACATTGTAACAAGGATCCAAGACCGGGAAATCTTTCAAAACTGGATATGATTCTTTTATTTTCTTCACAAATGCCTCCTTAATGATCTGATAATTAGGGTTTGCAAAATAACTTAGAGTAGTGCCTGAATCAATTATTGTGCCACCAGCACCATCGGCTGACAACCGCCATCTCTCCTCCGGTATATCCAACACCTCTCCTCCAACAATGATTGATTTTATCTGGACATAGTAAAATGTATCAACAGAGTTTTCCTTCCCAGCAACCAATGAAGTGAAATTCAGATTTGGGTGGTTCAGAAGATCTTTGTCTTCCCCAAATATCAACTTGCTGCTGACATTGGCATCGCTGTTCCTGTCAACAAGACAGTAGGAAAAGGAATGACCATATAGTGACTGCAGCTGAGAGGCAAACGAGAGAGGCCCTCTCCCGAGCCCCAACAGCCCTGCAGCGCCATGGAAGAGGCCTCTATTCCAATGACCGCAACCAAACATCACATTCTCCACTTGTCTAAATCCTGATTTCCCGCTAGGAGATGTGAGATTCACGGTGAATGTCTCGAGTGCAAAATCACCAGTAGTGTTGGAACTATCCCCATACCAATAATAATAAGGACACGCCTGACTCTCAGCTTTGCAAGGGTGAGGAGGATCAGGTGATGAAACCAAATGGCACGTTGGATCATGGCAACTTACATTCCGAAAAGAGCTCGATTCCTTAGGATCATAGTAAGGCCCATTTTGCTCGAAACAATCATAACAAGGAACGCATTGAATCCAATTAAGATCACTTCCAGTGTCAAGTATTAAAGAGAAGTGTTTAGGAGGAGTACCAACAAATACATCAATAAAATACTCTCCTGAGCCAAGGCTTACACCAGACTCCAAAGTTGCCACAAGCTGGCCAGGAACCCCACTTGTATAAGATTCTGGTGCTGCTGTTTTTTCAACCATAGGCTTCAAATTCTGCTTTGATTGCTTCGTGTTATCATTTAGTCTTGAAATGACATTTTGATTCTTCTTCTCAATGACCCTTGTATGAAGTGTCTGAATTCTGGTCAAATCCCTTTTTGTTGACTCTAGAACAGATTTTTTTGGCCCAGTCTTTCCATCCATCTGCCTATGCTTCAAGTGCAGCTTCACAGTCTTCATTGGATCTTCTTCTTCTTCTTCTTCTTCTTCTTCGTCATCATTAAGGTAAGAGCTTTCAGCTTGGGAAGCTATCTTCTGGGATTGCTTTGCTTTCTTTCGTTTTGACAGGCTACAAGAAGCTGCATTGAAACTAATGTGGTCAGGGAGTTCTATGCCAGCAAGCGTGGAGATATTGGAATCTCCATTATTGATGTGATTATCATGGACTCTAGCAATTGCTTCAAAAGCACCAGAGGAAATTGAAAGAAGAAGAAGAACAAGACTTAGAGAAACTTTCATCAACATTGCACTGATCTTCTCTTGTTTGATCACATAGAAAATCCTACACGAAATGAAAAAGAAGTGCCGCAAAGCTGAAAAATTCTCAAAATTTAAGGCCTGGCCAGTGAGAGAAAAATCAGGAATCCTTTTTTTTTTTTTGTTTTTCCAAATTCAATTGAAAAATTAGAATATAAGCACAAAAACCCAAAAACACGACACTAAGACCAAGAAAAATAAATGTGAAAAGAAGGCAAGAATCAAGCAAAACTAAAACCCAGAAAGAAAAAGGAATTTTGCTTTAAATTGTTAAGGCTTTTTTGGAGAAGAGAAAATTGTTTTTCTGGGAAAAAAAATTGAAGGGAAAGCAAATGAAAAACCAAAGTAAGAAGGCAAAGAGAAAGGCCTCAGGTAAAGAAAAGCAATGGCTTTTTTTAGTGGTCTTAAAAGCAGTGTTAAAGGCTTTGAATCAAATGAAAAGAAAAGAAAAAGTCTACTTTTCAAAAAACGCGGTTTCACAAACGAAAAAAGAAAATTAAATGCTCTCAGAATTACCAACTATTAATTAAATATTATTTTTTCGGAAAGAAAATGTAATTTACCTTACCTGGTTGGTCTTTTTCTTCTTCTTCATGGCTGTTTCCTGCTTTCATTCGGGTTTTAACTAAAATGACCGCTGTTTAAAGTAAGACGCATCACATAATCAACTTGCTGTTTTCTACAACATTTTCAGCGATACCCGAGTCAAAGCCAAGCCGTCTACTTGTTTCTTTCTGTTTTAGGCTTTGACGACGCGTGCTTATTTTTTTATTAGTTATGTAAATATAATTACATAAATATAATAAATATTATTAGACGTTTTAAAATTTTAAATATGAATATAATATATGTATTAAATTAATTATGTTAATTATATTAATTAATTTTAAAAATATTATATTATATTTATTATATTATTTTTATATTTATTAAAGATTATATTTTTAAATACATCTTATTTGCATTGTGTTTTCATATTGCATTTAAAATTATTATATACATTTTAATAGAGATGCATAGGAGCCAGGCTATGTTTGGATCGATCCAAGGTCCAACATTAGAAAACAATTTTATTTGCTTAGGTTCGGTTATTTTTGAAATATAGATAATAAATAAAATTTATCATTATATAATAAAATAATATGATAATTTTAATTATTCATTAATTTTTTAAATATCAAATAATTTTAAGATTTTATTATGCACAAATTTTAATTAATGACTTTCATGTTTTTTTTTCCTTTTTTGCTATAATTCCTTTCACTAATGCCATTACTTTTGTATTTAAATACATATCTTACTATTGATTTTAATTTCACTATTATGATAATTAATTTTCATAATCACTATTTGTGCATCCAAATATATTTCACCATTAATTTTAATCTTATTGCTATAATAACAAATCTTACTACTAAATTATTTTTAATCTCATAGGAGGTAATCTAACCATCTATCCAAATGGACATGTTAACTATCAAGTATAAGCTAAAAATTTATAACTTGTTCTAATTTATTATTAATCTTTAGTTGGTGTAAATTTATCATCACACTTTTAATTTTGGAATAAATTTATCATTATACTTCAAATTTTGAAATAATTAACAAATATTTAATAAAGAATTTAATTAAAAGTTATAGTTCAAAAAATAAATTTTAAAAAATAATATGAAAAAAAATTCCTAAGTAAAATTCAAAAATTTTATTTAATTTTTTAGTCTTTTTTATCATAGCATTTTTTATTAAAAATAATGCCATATAATATGAATTATTTTATTTTATTTTTCTTCTATTACCATGAATTTTTTTTTACTAAATATAATATCAAATCATTCATTTTTAATTGGTCTTGGTCATTTTTCCATAGTATGTCTTTTTCCTTTTTTAAACAATAAAATAGCT
>JBBYHM010376935.1:0-16818 GCA_038381775.1 Adansonia rubrostipa
TCAAAGTGCATAACACTTTCTTTGTCTAGGCCATTAGTAAAATTAGCATCCCTATTCATGTTATGTGCCATCCCCTTAGGTGTTTGTTGTCTTCTCCTTGTCAAAATGCATGTTCGAAGGCTGTCAAAAACTAATTTTTGAAACCCACCAAGCCAAGTATGTTACCTCAACCAATAAGGATTAGCATAGGCTTAGCATTTTCCTTTAAGCTAGCAAAATATCTTGGGTAAAATTAAGCTTTTCCAGATCTGGAATCTTGGTTAAACAAGCTCAAATGTTCTGATTTTGAAACAAAAATGGCTTTACACTCATCCTTAAAATGTTTGTGCCTTGTTTTTGAGTCAAAACCTTGAATGGTATGATTAACGGACTATTTCATTGTCCCAAACTACTCCAGGGCTGTGCAAATGAGTTTGTGATGCTCATGCCACTCTTTCCCTCCAGTCGTAGATGTTCGAACGTCAATAACTAGAGTTTGGACCCGTAAACAAAAAAATGAGAAATATCTCCTGCTTTGCCTTATTCCCTACTGGTATCATAACTGTTGCAAATTGAAAAATCACTTTAAAATTTTAAATGATTTTTCATGAATTTTCAGATATTTTTCTATCAAAGCATGTCGAATTATCTTCAAAACGGTGTCTCATTCACCCTGGATAATTCCAGATGAGAAAGTTAAGATTTTTCAAGTCTAAACTGTCCAAAAACTCTGGAATCTGAACATGTATTTTGGTTGGGCTGTTCAGGCCCACTAAATGATTTTTCCAAACTTTTTAAGCATTTTTCCTAAAATGTTCATGAAATCCCTTTCTGGAAAGGTATTATTTGTGATTTTTTGACACCAAATGAGTTTGGGGCTATTTTTGACACACCTTGTTACTCCTATGTTCTGCCAGCAGCTCAATCAGTCCGAACTTGAAAATTTATTCCCTTAGAAAGTGACTTCTTGGGATATTAAAAATATTTTTAGAATGACCCTCATCGAGTTAGCTTTTTAAAAATGTCTTGTCCGCCTTCTAAATCCTTTGGACCAATTTAGAATAAATTCGGGAAGCAAGATAGCGCGACATTGTCCCCTATTTTCGATTTTGGTCAAAATTGAGTTGTTTTCCCGAATTTTGTCTCGAGACATTCGAATGGTTCCGTGTCATCCCGATCAGACTCAAGAGCATACCTTAACCTCCCACAAGCTCATATCAAGGCATAAACATATTTTATATCTTTATCATCCTCATTCACAATAAATCTTTTTGCCAAAAATCGTCAAATGCTCACCCATTTTCTAAATCATGAAGTTATGTCATCCATGGGGATACTCCAACCCCATCCTTCCAAGGGGATACTTTAACCTCGTTTTTCAAAATTATCAAGATTTGAAAATCTTTCTATGTCAAAATGATTGCTCATTCACAAGGATACTCCAACCCTAACCTTTTAAGGGGATACTCTAACCCCGCTTCTTAAAATTGTCAAGATTTAAAAATCTTCCTTTGTAAAAAAAAACTATTTTCCATTAAAGGGGATACTCCAACCCCATCTTTCTGAGGGGATACTCCAATCCTATCTTTCAACTACAAATTGATCATTCTTTTTTTCTTCTCGAATTTTCACGAATATGTCAAACAAACCTTGTTTAATCAAAAAACCCATATGCATATAAAAAATTATCGATTCAGTTATTCCTAGATAATCAATGTCAATAGCGAGATAAATTCCAATAGTCTATTCCTCTTTTTATCATTACATTGAATGATCCATGTTATGTTATTTCATTTATTGTCTTGCTAACATGATTTCTTTGTGATTATTATTTGTATTCATGTTTTCAAAATGTTTCCAAATAAAATTAAAGGTAATGTTCTGCATGGGTATCTCTCCAGTGCCCAAAGTGGAACATTCCATTTTCAAAGTAAAATCCAAAGGTTATTTTTATTGAAAATCTCTATATTCCCCATCTCTCCGAGGCGTATATGAGATTAAATCTTTTTATCAAAACCTGGATCATTTCTATAAGATTCATGCATTCGAAAAGGGTTATATCAAAAAAGTGATAAGTTAAGATTAAAAGAATCGAAATCGAGATAAGACATAGCTAGTAAGGTACCGATTTCGGGCGTCGTGAAGAGGTTCGTACCTTATCACGCGTAACCAACTACCGAACCCAAACGGTGAATCTTTGCATTACATAGACCACGGGATCGATGTTTTGAGTTTTGTAGCTTAAATCATAGGTTTCAATGGACATCTGATCATGCCTAACCCAAAATGATCAGTGGCGACTCCAAGCATTGGCCATTTCATGATGGTCATACGAGACTAATAAGATGAGTAATTCGTGTTATGGTCCCTCTCACTGTGTCATAAGTCGAGAATCTATACTTTCTCGTTCTCATCACAACTTCAAAGAATAGTCTCAGTCAAGAAGACATTTCTAAGTCAGGAAAATATTTTAAGTCGTATGCACCCATTGATCCATGAGGATCCACCCCGGGGTACGCTACGACAGCTTAGTGACTCCACTAGGGATTAGCATAGAGAGTTAGACCAATAACTAGCCATGTCTTTCTAGGTTCCGGGTTCTTTCGATTTTTGGTCATTATTTAATCATGACCCTTTTGTCATTTTGTCATCTAATCTTTTGTTTGACATGATTTTAGGATTGTCTTATTTTTTTTTAATAATCATTAGCTTAATACAAATGGTAATATAGAAGTAAACAAAAAGGTTTGCTCATTTCCCTATCATACACTGCACACTTGCATGTGCATTAGTGTCTCGCTAAACTCCATGGCATGGTTATAACCCAATCATTAGGAGGAAGTGAGTAATCCACCTTCGTGAGTAACCCTTCGTATTGGCATGGCAATAACTTCCTAGATGTAAATTACCTATGTCTTTCATGAGTAACCCTCCACATTTGCATAGGGAAATACATCCAACGGATCAAACCCGTTCTGCCACACCCATGATGGGTTTAGGATCGAGGTCCCTCGACTATCCTTACCAGATAGAGGAGCAATTCAGATACCTATTTAGGCATCAACTTAAACCTTATATAGTGAGCCTTACAAGCTAAACCATGTTAAACTATACTGGAATACTGCTAGAATACCCGGAGAATAGGGTCACTCGGGGAAATATTCCTAACCTTTACTCCTAATTACCATAATTATGTAGGTGACAATGAGTATATAATTGTCACCCGCATCTGTATTTTTATCATTATTGAGATATGCCGTCGTGCTGCCTGAACGATGGCTAACCTTTGTATAAATAAGTGATGGTGAACAAAAACCATCATTCACAATGTCTTATATTGTAAACTGTTATACTGTCCGAGTCATGGCTTAACACGCCTCTGCACTAGTGGTGATGAATGAATATTGCTACTGGTCTTTTTTTTAACAAAATAAAATATAGCATCACCTTACGAAGGGTAGATTGCATCTTTGCATGTTGAAATGCTACCCGTCTCTCATCTCAGCACCTTGGCTGAGATGTTTGTTTTTTTCCCTCTCTTCTGATGTTTTTAAAATTTTATTACATTTGTCTCCTATATGTTTCACTAACTCATTTTCTCTTTGTTTGTGTTTTGGTGCATGCATGATTTCATCATAACCATCATGACAATCATTATTTTGGGACAATTGTTCTGGTTTGGTGTTTAGCAAGGGGCATCATTTATGAAGCAATAGCTTATCTCCATTATCGAGTCCTTTGAAAATGTCAGAACATGGTCAGAAGCTTACCAATGTCAGGACGGGGACATCTTAAAGTCTAACTACATCTCAGAAATGCATGAAAAGGTCAAGATCAGCTTTCGTCAGAATGATTATTAAGAACTGAAGCTCATTTGGGACAATTAAGACAGCATAATGAAACAAGCCTTCACTAAAAAGTATGGGCATATAGCTCTCTTACTTCAAGTTCAATTGGATGATGGCTTGTTGCAAGTAGCAGCACAGTTCTAGAATCCAGCCTACTGATGTTTCACCTTCAACCAATAGGATTTAGTCCCTACCATTGATGAGTACATAACCCTACTCAACATAGAAAGGGCCAAATCAGACCGAATTTACTACAAGGCTCTAACCCTTCCATTTAAAAAACGGTTAAGGCAAATTCTTGGAGTCATGGAAGCATGGGTTGATAGTCGTGTCAAAGTAAAAGAGAGTAGCGAATGCATTTCTTGGGCTAGCTTAAAAGAGTTAATCGTGAATCTTTCTGATAAGAAAAAAGCTCAAGATGTCTATGCTTTGGCAATCTACGGGCTCATTATATTCCCGAAGACTTTGGGTTATGTAGAGGCGATAGTCACAGATTTCTTTTCTTGCCTATGTTGCAACATCAACCTTGTTTCCACCATCGTCGTCGAAACCATTCGTGCCCTCAGCTTTTGTAAAAGGATGAGAACATGAAGGTTTATCAGGTGCATCTCATTGCTCCAAATAGGGCTCCTAAGTCATCTTTGTGTTAGGAAAGAAAGAGTCAGGCAAACTTTTTTCTTTAAGATCAGTCCTTTTTTCACAGCATTAGAGGAAGAATACCATCAAGATAAGACAGAAAAGCATTGGGTTAAGGAATTATGAAATGTCAAGGAGGAAGAAATCACATAGAGAGCCCCATGGGTGTTCCCTCAGTCAATTATGTATAAATGTGGAGACTACACTTGTGTGCCACTCTTGGGATTATGGGGAAATACTAGTTATGCTCCTTTATTGGTATTGCGTCAATTTCAGTGCTAGCAATTCATCCTGTTCTTTGAAGACTTGGGACATTGGGATTTCGAATATGGAAAGCCCAATTATAAAGCAAAAGTCCAGTCAGCTTTCCAAGCCTGGAAGAAGGTCCATTATATGGAAAGATATTGGAGAGGAAGCCCCACTATGCCTAGATACGAAGAATGGAGGCTCCACCATATCAACGATCCATTACCACTACCTAACTCTAGGACACTGCAAATCCCAATAGAGGAACCGCCTTATGAGATCGAGCTACTTAAGAGGGAGTTCGAGCAAGAAAAGGCATCCTTTGCTACAAATATCTCTCGACTTAAGGAGGAAAAGGGCCAACTAGAAATGGATATCTATCTCAAGAGTGGTGAAATTGATCGAGTCGTTAAAGAAAGAGATTGCTTCAAAGATGACCTTGAGAGCCTAACCAAGGATTATGTGACACTTAGAAAAGCTAACAAGTCCTGACGTATTGGCAAGACACCAGTCGAATAGGAAGCAGAAGTTGCCACTCTCAATCGCGAGCTGAACCAGCAAAATGAGGAAGTCAAAACCAACGAAGAAAAATTTATGAGGGCACGTGCTCTTGCTTCCACCTACCAATGAAAGAATCAAAGACTCGAGGCCCAAATGTGAGATGTGAGAGCTACTAGGGTTGAAAATGAAGCCTTCATTCACAGAATCTAGGAATTAGAATAGTCTCTCCAGGATCATCAAGGTCATACCAATGAACTAACAAAGGCTTTTGAGCAATGCTAACTAGATTGGCAAGCGACAATTGAGCAAGCACATCTGAACTACCAAGAACAACATCAGCACCTCACTCAACAAGTTCAGATGGCTCAATAATAGGCAGATGACATGATTGAAGTAGCTCGGTCTATAAGGCGAGACATCGCACCTGTTGGAGATCATGAGTAATTACTTTTGGGTTTCCTTGATTGTGTGATTACACAATGTAATCAAGTTAGATACTTTCAGATGTAATCATGTCGTAAAAGAAAAACCCTTTTGTGACTCTATGAATGATGTTATTGATGAAGCTGTTCCAAGAATTAATTGTCTCTAATGCATATGCACATTTAATTTCACCAAATTTTTTCATTGCACTTGCATCAATCATTCATCTTAACTCATCATTGCATCATAAATGCTCATCAATAAATACATTTAAAAAATGTCTAATATAGGAATTGGGCCATAAAAATGCAAGGGATTATGAGGTCAATCAGGAATATGGAACCTTACATCATGCGCCGCTATAACACATGATACCGTAAGCAAATCATGGAGAGTGATCATGAAGCTCATATTGAGCGACTTGAGCTAATGGTCAAATAATCACAGGACCAGATGCTCCGTCAGCAAAATGAAATGCAAACTCAGATGGCGAGACTTATGGAACTAATGACAGTTTCTATGAGAGAAAAAGGGCAAGCCAGCACTGCTGAAATAAGGAATGATCCTCCCAATGGTGAAAATCCCTCTGCCAACATCCAGAACCTACCCAAAGGGAAACTAGACAAGAACAACGGCCTGCTCCTACACCTACTGCTCAGGCTCTATCGGTTAGCTATCTTAATCCTATTGCGGTAGGTCAATTCATTTTTGATACTCAAAGGGTGAATGCGAAAGTCTCGTCAGTGGATCCGACAACCCTCGACCATGAGGAACCGGAGAAGACAGAAGGTCAAAAGTCCACTATGATTGTAGCAAAAGTGGATAAATTCTAGTTACTAGAAAAACACCTCCAAACCATCGAGGGGAGTGACAAGTTCAGAGCTCTTGATGCACAATCGCTATCATTGGTGTCCAACCTTGCCATTCCCCTAAAGTTCAAGGTCCCAGAGTTTGAGAAGTTTAATGGAACCATCGGCCCTTCTGTCCATGTCCGAATGTACCTATGAAAAATGGCCGGATACGAGAAAGATGAAAAACTCCTCATCCATTACTTTCAGCATAGCCTTATTGGGGCAGCAGCTCGATGGTATATCGAGCTAGATAACGTGAAGATCCAATCATGGGCTGATTTGGCTAAGGCCTTTTTGAATCAATAACAGCATGTGTCGGATTGGGCACTAGATCGACTTTCTTTAATGAATTTTGAGAAGAAATCCACTGAAAGCTTCAGGCAATATGGCCAAAAGAGAGAGAAAGCAGCCCTCATCCAGTCTCCCCTTATAGAAAAAGAGATGATAGTCACTTTCATCCACACCTTACTCGCTCCTTATTATGAGAAGCTTATGGGAAATGCCACTAAAAAATTTGCTGACCTAGTCCTCTCTGGAGAAATAATTGACGCGACCATTAAAAGTGGTAGAATGTCAGTCAAGGAAATGTCTGGATCAAGCAAAAAGCCTATGGCCATTAAAAAGAAAGAAGGAGAGGCCAATGCTATAAGTTATGCTAGCTCATCTCAGCCGAAATTACGTCAAACACCCAACCCTCATTACCCAGGCACGCTGTATTCTCGCCCTATCACCATACCCGCTCCCAATTAACCCCATAACCTACAACCCATCATTTGCAATCCCGTCCAACCCACCACAAAGCTACCCTTCATAAGTTCACCAAAGTACCAATCGAGCAACCAATAATGCACTTGGCAATCAAAGTGCAAATCAACAAAGACAACATTTTGATCCAATCCCTATGACCTATAAAGAGCTCTACTAGACCTTGCTTTAAAATAATTTAGTGGCCCCAATCTATGTCCCAGAAAAAAAGCTGCCATACCCACCATGGTACAACCCTAACGCCCACTGTGAATACCAGGCTGGGGTAGTAGGGCACGACATTGAGAATTTCATATCCTTCAAACAAAATGTGCAAAATCTAATTAACTCAAAAGTCTTGCAGTTTGGGATGAACCAGGGACCAAATGTTGCTACCAACCCTTTACCAAACCACTCTGAGCCAGCTACAAACATGATCGACATTGAGAATAAACATGAAGTAAGGGCAAGCATAGAGGATGTAAGGATGCCAATGTTCTTGGTTTGGCAAGCATTGATTCAGTCAGGTTGCTTAATGCAACTAAAAAATTGGAAGATAATCCCGACAACTTTTATGACTTCCACACAGTTGTAGGTCATACCCTACAAACATGCAAAGAGTTTAGGTCCATGGTTCAAAGAATGATGAATAAAGGCCAGATCGAATTCTATCATGAAATCATACCTACTGTTGAATCTATCAACATGATAGGAGAGAAAACCATGAAGCCACCTTATGGGAGAAATTGATCGCTTATTCTTTATGGCAAGCCAAGTTCTGAGGTCAGTTCTTCGACACCTACACCAAAGTTAGTGGTAGAGTGCCTAAACCATTCTCGTATAAGAGCAACAAAACTGTCCCATGGAAATACGAGAATCAGGAATTGATGATCAGAGAACTAACTCCCTCCACTACTGCAATGGAACTGTCAGGAGTTAGTCACCTAACCCATAGCGGTAGGTGTTATGCTCCCCCAACTCAAGAAAAATAGAAGGCCTAAGCAAAGAATTTTGAGTCTGAAAAAGTCAAGGAAGCAGTGAACGAAAAAGAAGCCATGGAGTTTCTCAAATTCATCAAGCACAGTGAATACTGTATTATGGATCAGTTAAGCAAACAACCCACCAAAATTTATGTGCTATCTCTACTTCTTAATTTAGAGGTTTATCAAAATACATTACTGAAGGTGCTAATAAAGCATATGTGCCCTCAGATGTCTCTGTAGATTAGTTGGATCGGCTTGTGAACAACATCATGGCTGATAATTACATCTCCTTCACGGATGATGAGATCCCACCTAGAGGCAGAGGCAGTTATAAGGCTCTGCATATCACTACCCATTGTAAGGGATGCATTTTGCCTAAAGTACTTATAGACAATGGATTGGCCCTTAATGTCATGCCTTTGACTACACTAAGCAAACTCCTTGTCGATCAGTCTAACATCAAAAGTAGCCACACCATAGTTAGAGCTTTTGATGGGATGTGTCGCAATGTAATTGGAAATATCACAATCTAACTCCAAATAGGCCCATGTACATATAAAGTGGACTTTTAAGTTATGGATATTAATCCTTCTTACAACTACCTATTAGGAAGGCCATGGATACACTCCGTCGGAGCCATCACATCCTCTCTCCATCAAAAGCTCAAATTTATGATGGATGATAAAGTAGTCACCATCAGAGCTAAAGAAGAAATGATCGCCACTGTTTTCACTGAGGATATCTACATAGAACCTAATGAAGAGGTACCAGATTCATCGTTCCAATCCTTTAAGTTTGTCAATGCAATGTTTGTAAGAGAAAGATTGCCAATAGTCAAACCCTATTTGTCAAAAAGTACCTATTCGGGTTTAAAAATGACTATTGGCAAAGGCTCTCGTGTCGGAAGAGAGCTTGGCAAGAATTTGCAAGGGATAGCCAGAGCCTTATAGGTCACCACTCAAGCCAACAAAAAAGGTTAAGGATTCCAGGCCAATGCGCATTCAAGAAAGCAGCGAGAAAAGAGGACCTGCAACCAGGAGATGACATGATCATTAGGATGAGAAGGGGAGTCAAAGTTGACAATGTTTCCATCTCTCCATGAGATATTTTGTTTAGGAGGATAAGTTGATCCAAGCCAATCAAAAGAGCAAAAGGCTAAAGATGTCTTGGTTATCCTAAACAGAGCATTTAACAACCTTTATTTCCAAGACACTGAGCCATAAAATTTGTGTCCTTCCACTAGGACCTGATTTTAATGATAGGGTCATGACGGAAGCCCCTACACTTTTCCGGTCCCTTTCATGTAATGTCAAGAAATGAAAACCTACCTGCCCTCACCCAAAGGCAGATGGGTGTCCTATGTAAACGTCATTTTTATTGAACATTATCAATGAAATGACTTTTGCATATATCATTCCATATTTTGTATCATGTTTCAACCTTTTTGTCTCCATTACTCTTTTGCCCCTATTTTTATCTAAATCCCTTGGTGGTATGTGTGCTTTTTGAAATGTTTATTTCTTTTCCCTTTCAAGTGTCCTGACTGCAATGACATGGATGTGTTTGATGGGTCTTTGAAGATCAATTTAAACAGTTAATTTGCACTCGTGAAGCTGATCATGAAGAAGATTTCAAAGAAAACTCTGTACCATTAGACCTCTTATGATTAGTTGAGCAAAAGGAGAAGCAGATCATGCCCCATAAAGACCCAACGAAAGTAATAAACCTAGGTACTCAAAAGGATCGAAAAGAGGTTAACATCGAAACCTCAATAAAGTCAAACACTAGGACCAAGCTGATAAACCTACTCCAGAAATATCGAGATGTATTCGCTTGGTTATATCAAGACATACCAGGACTAAACAGTGATATAGTGGTCCACAAGCTTCCCATTAAGCCTGGATGCGAACCAATCTGACAAAAGTTAAAGAAGATGAAACCAGAAATGCTCCTCAAAATTAAAGAAAAAATCAAGAAGCAGTTTGATGCAGGGTTTATTAGAGTAGCCAAATATCCAAAATGGGACACCAATATAGCCCCAGTCCCAAAGAAAGATGGCAAGGTACGAATGTGTGTTGATTATCGAGATCTAAATTAAGCTAGTCCTAAGGATAACTTTTCGCTACCCCATATCGACACTTTGGTAGACAACACGGCCAAGAATTCTTTGTTCCCTTTCATGGATGGATTCTCAAGCTACACCCAGATCAAGATGGCACCCGAAGACATGGAGAAAACAACTTTTGTAACTATGTGGGGGATATTTTGCTATAATGTCATGCCCTTCGGACTTAAAAATGCTAGGGCAACCTATCAGCGAGCCATGGTAGCCCTATTCCATGATATGATGCATAAAGAAATTGAGGTCTACGTTGATGACATGATTGCCAAGTCAATGAAAGAGGATGAGCATGTCACAGACCTTCAAAAACCTTTTGAACGGCTACGAAAATTTTAACTCAAATTGAATCCTACCAAATATACCTTCAAAGTCACTTTGGGTAAGCTTATTGGCTTTATAGTCAGCGAAAAAGGGATTAAAGTTGACCCTAAAAAAGTCAAAGCCATTCAGGATATGCCACCATCTTAAACCCAAAAAGAAGTGAGAAGCTCTTTAGGGAGACTGAACTAACTTGCTAGATTTATATCCCAGCTCACTAACAAATGCGACCCTATCTTTTCGCTTCTTTGCAAACAAAATCCAGGAGAGTGGAATGAGGCATTTCAACAAGCTTTTGATAAAGTCAAGCATTATCTGTCAAGCCCACCAGTATTGGTGCCACCGGTGCCCAGTCAACTTTTGATCCTTTACTTAACAGTCTTTGACAAGTCTATGGGTTGTGTATTAGGGTAGCATGATGAGTCAGGAAAGAAGGAACAAGCAATCTACTACTTAAGCAAAAAGTTTATGGAATGCGAGTGCAATTACTCTGCAGTCGAGAAGTTATGTTGTGCTTTAGTGTGGACAGCCAAGAGACTTAGGTAGTACATGTTATATCACACTACATGGTTGATCGCAAGGCTTAATCCTATCAAGTATCTATGCTAAGCCCCTGCACTGTCAGAAAGTCTAGCTAGATGACAAGTCCTACTTTCTGAATACAATATTGCCTATGTTAGTCAAAAGGCCACCAAGGGTAGTGCAATAGCTGACTTTTTGGCAAGTCGAGCGGCAGATGACTATGAACCCTTAAATTTTTACTTCCCAGATGAAGATCTAATGTGCATTTCTAAGAATGAAGATGCCTTCAACCAAGATCAATCCTAGAAGATGTATTTTGATGGAGCATCAAATGGTTTAGGACATGGAATCGGGGCAATATTGATGTCACCCGATGGGAGCCATTATCCATTCATAGCAAGACTAAATTTTAACTGCACAAATAATATCACAGAATATAAAGCTTGTGTCATGGGGCTTTAAGCAGCCATCAAGAGGAATATCAAGTTATTATGGGTGTTCGATGATTCGGCCCTAGTTATCTACCAATTGAAGGGAGAGTGGCAAACTCATGATGCCAAACTGATGCACTATGGGAAGCTAATAGCAGAACTCAAGAAAGAATTTGATGATATTAGTTTTCAACACTTACCTCGAGAAGAGAACCAAATAGCTGATGCTTTGGCTACATTATCATCCATGTTTAAAGTCAACCAGGAGTCAGACATTGCTCCCATCTAGATGAGCATCTATACAACTCCGGTTCATTGTCATAGCATCAAAATAGAAAATGATAGGCTACCGTAGTACTATGACATCCTTTATTACATCAAGGATCAGCAATATCCCAAACAGGCAACCGAAAATGATAAGAGAACTATTAGAAGGCTGGCTGGGATTTGTTCTCGATGGAAAAATCTTATACAAAAGGGGCCACGATCAAGTATTGCTCAGATGCGTTGATACTCCGAAGCCAAAAAGATCCTAGAAGAAGTTCATGAAGTGATTTATGGCACACACGCTAATGGACATCAGATGGCAAAGTAAATCATGAGAGCAGGTTATTACTGGTTGACCCTCGAAAGAGACTGCATCAATTATGCCCGAAAATGCCATAAGTGTCAAATCTATGCTGACAAGATCCATGTCCCTTTGATGCCACTTCACGTCATGATGGCCCTATAGCCTTTTTTCATGTAGGGCATGAACGTGATTAGGCCAATCACCCCCAAAGCTTCCAATTGGCATCGTTTTATCTTAGTAGCAATTAACTATTTCACTAAGTGGGTGGAGGCTGATTCATAGTCTAATGTCACTAGATCGACCGTTTGTAGGTTTATCAAGCGAGACATCATCTGTATATATGGCCTCCCAAACCAAATCATCACAGACAATGCAAGCAACTTAAACAATAAAATGATGCAAGTAGTCTGCTCACAGTTCAAGATCCAGCATCATAATTCTGTCCCTTATCGCACAAAAATGAATAGGGCAGTCATGGCAGCCAACAAAGACATCAAAAAAATAGTTGAAAAAATGGTTGAGACTTACAAAGACTGGCATAAGAAGCTATTCTTTGCACTTCATGCCTATCGGACCTCAGTTCGCACTTCCAAGAGTGCTACTCCATTTTTTCTTGTCTATAGGCTGGAAGCTATATTGCCTATTGAAGTCGAGATCCCTTCTCCAAGAGTCTTGCTGGAAACCAAACTTGAAAAAGTTGAATGGGTCAAGAATAGATATAACCAGCTCAACCTCATCGAGGAAAAATGCATGAAGGCCATCTGCCATGGTCAAACGTATCAAAGATGAATGATTAGAGCCCACAACGAAAAGATGCATCCATGACAATTTCACCCAAGTGAATTGGTATTGAAGAAGATCCTCCCAATTCATAAAGATGTGCGGGGCAAATGGACCTCTAATTGGGAAAGACTGTATGTCGTGAAGCAAGCATTCTCTAGAGAGGCCCTAATCTTGTCAGAAATGGATGGCAATGTCTTGCCCAACCCAGTCAACTCAGATTCTATCAAGAAATATTATACGTAGAAGGTGAAAACCTAAAAAAGCATCTTTAAAAAAAATAAACGAAAAAAAATAAAAACAAACAAAACAACAAATAAAACAAAATAAAAAAATAAAATAACAAATAAAAGAAAACAAAAAGGGGTCTAGATGGAAATCCAAAAAGGGCATCTAGGCAACCAACCCAACTACAGTTGAAAACCCATAAGGGCAACTAGAGAAGATTAATTTTGATGGGGCATGAATCGAGAACACCTACAAGACAATGCAAAGCAATCCTAGAGATCTTTTAAAGATCAGCTCATGCTAGGCACATTCATTGCTCGAGAAGGATTCTGAAAAGCACCTAAAGAACATCCATGTCATAATTGTCAGAGGCATCTTTCACCCAAAAGATCATCTTTCTCGCTACCTTATCAATTGCTTGTTAAATAGTATATTGAGTTATGTCTCTTTATTGTCATAAATAAATATTACCTTGTTTCTTTTAACCCCTGTACAATTCATGTTGCACTTGTCATTTAGTTCATAATGTTTGATAATTAACTGAAATACACATCAGAACATCTTGACATTACATCAAAAGGAAAAGAAAAGCACAAGGAACTTTGCTTACGGCCTAATCATCAAGATTATGCACTTGTCACGTCCGAACACCTGTTCGGCATGATTGTACACCAAACCATTTCTTGCTTTCACAAGCCTTATCTCAAGAAAAACCATTTCAAGCTAACCAAAATTAACCCATGCATTCTATTAGAATCCTATCGAAACCAGAGACATCAACTTGATAAGTCGAATAGTCTCCAAATTATTGGTAATGCCCTTTATTTGTCAGGAAAATGATTGAGCCTCTCGAATCGAGAAACATAGTAGTCTAAATTCTTGAGACTAAATTTTCGGTCATATCCCTAGTGGAACAAGGACAACCTACAATCACTAGCAAGATAAGGAAAATTCTGGTCCATGGTTGGAACAAGAACAAATTGCCATCCCTTTGAGAGTCTGAATGATGTACAAGGAGAACTACAGTATCTCCCGTATTATACTTCACATCATGCAATCATGATAGCATTTCATATCATGCATTCACATTACCATCTTACATCATCATTTTTACAATATCACTTCAAGCCAGGTTTGCTAAACCTGTAAGGAATTCCTAGTAAGAACTCTAAGCTTCACAAACCAAGTGTCATTCAGGTAAGGTCTTTCTCTTCTCACCACCTCATGTCGAAAGTGCTAGTGGTAAGAAATTATTGTCTAGAGACTATCGTTAAAACTTCTATCAAGAAGATTCATTAGAAGCTTTGTCAAAAATTTTTGGCATAAACTAGTGCCAAAACCTTTTTCATTAAGAAAATTTTCATGAACTTCTAAAAGCTTGTAGTAGAAGTTTTATCGAAAACTTTGTGCCACAAGTCAGTGGCACTCCTTTAAAGCCCACAAGTCGTGGCACCCTTCTTAAAGCCCATAAGTCGTGGCACCCTTCTTAAAGCCCATAAGTTGTGGCACCCTTCTTAAAGCCCATAAGTCGTGGCACCCTTTTAAAGCCCATAAGTCGTGGCACCCTTAAAAGCCCACAAGTTGTGGCACCCTCTTTAAAGCTCATAAGTCGTGGCACCCTTTTTAAAGCCCACAAGTCAGTGGCACCTTTTTTAAAGCCCACAAGTCATGACACCCTTTTTAAAGCCCATAAGTCATGGCACCCTTAAAATTCCACAAGTTATGGCTCCCTTTTTAAAGCCCACAAGTCAGTGGCACTCCTTTAAAGCCCATAAGTCAGTGGTACCCTTTAAAGCCTACAAGTCGTGGCACCCTTTTAAAGCCCACAGTCGTGGCACACTTTTTAAAGCCCACAAGTCAGTGGCACCCTTTTTAAAGCCCACAAGTCATGGCACTCTTTTAAAGCCCACAAGTTATGGCACCCTTAAAAGCCCACAAGTTGTGGTATCCTTTTTAAAGCCTACAAGTCAATGGCACTCCTTTAAAGCCCACAAGTCAGTGGTACCCTTAAAAGCCCATAAGTCATGGCACCCTTCTAAAGCCCATAAGTCATGACACCCCTTTAAAGCCCACAAGTCGTGGCACCCTTCTTAAAGCCTACAAGTCATGGCACCCTTTTAAAGCCTATAAGTCGTGGCACTTTCTTAAAGCCCATAAGTCATGGCAGCCTTTTAAAGCCCACAAGTCAGTGGCCCTTTTCAAGCCCACAAGTCGTGGCACCCTTCTTAAAGCCCATAAGTCGTGGCACCCTTTTAAAGCCCACAAGTCGTGGCACCTTTTTCTAGCTATCTTTGCTAGAAAAAAAAGATAGTATCGCTATTTCTGAGTACCTTACCAAATCCATTTTTTTGAAACTAGTAGGAAGTGCCATAAGGAATTTTGTTGATATAGTGGTCTCTGGCAAAATGATAGAGAATGCCATCACAAATGGAAAGATACAAGTTAATGATATGCCCATGGCATAAAAGAGATAAACCTCTAAATAGGAAAAAATCCAAGCTATTTTCTAGATGAATCAACCACCTATGGATCCTAGTCAATATTGGTGTCACTTTACAAAACATATTACATTGTCATGAATAGTGTATCCTAAAATCCCTACCAACTAATGCTTATAGTTACACCTACATTTGTACCTAAGCTAAGTTTTTAGATGAAAAGTCAAAGTAGACATAAGAAACAGGGTCAAAAAGTAGGATAAATAGATTCCCATGTCTTATGCCGAGCTTTTATTTGAGCTATTTAGGAATGACCTCTTGATAACTATCTAAGTTGGGCCTTTGAAAATCGCGTATCTAAATTGGTGTAACATCGACCAATGTCGTGATTATCATTTCGATAATCTAGGTCATTTGATAAAGGATACCCTACTCTTAAGTAGAAAGTTTAGGACCTCATTAAGGCTGCAAATTAAGCTTTAAAGATAGAAAAGTTAGATGCCATTGAAGGGAATATTAATAAGAGGTAAGCATTGAGAATAATTAGGTTTTTAAGAAAGGGATACAAGCCATAGTGATTGATGCAACCCATATTTGGAAAACTCATTGTCTTTAAATTTATATCATTTGATAAGATAAAAATGTTTTCGCAAAGCATGATTATGAAAAGTCCCAAGAACACTAATGATCAATGTTGAAAATAACTTACACCCTATTGTAATAGCATCAACCATTAATCATTTGCAAAAAATGTCAAAAGTCTTTGATGGTGATATTCTAAGACAAGGCCACCATTGAAGAATGCAAAAGTTTTCAAAGTCTTCAATGGTGATATTCAAAGGCAAAGCTTCGATGGTGATATTCGAAGCATTCAAAAGTTTTTCAAAGTCTTCAATGGTGGTATTCAAAGGCAAGGCTTTGATGGTGATATTCAAAGCATTCAAAAGTTTTTAAAGTCTTCAATGATGATATCCAAAGGTAAGGCTTCAACAATGATGCTCGAAGCATTTAAGAGTTTTCAAAGTCTTCGATGGTGATATCTAAAGCATTTTAAAAAAAAAAATTTCAATGTCTTTGGTGGTGATATCTGAAGCATTTAAAAGTGTTCCCAAAAGTCTTCGATGGTGAAATTTGAAGCATTTTAAAGAGTTTTCAAAATTCTTTGGTGACATATCCAAAGTTACTAGTGTTGCTCAA
>JBBYHM010376976.1:5582-16814 GCA_038381775.1 Adansonia rubrostipa
AAATAAATAAATAAATAATCAAGTTTGCTTTATTTTTAGGGAAATGTTAACCTATAAAAAGAAGCATACAAGTAATGAATAATGCATGAAAAAAACCTTTCTCAAATTAATAATTGAAAAAAATTCTTGATCGGTGCTTATAGACACCAATTAAGCAAACCCTTTTATCTTTAATGCATCAAAGTTTGTTGATGTTCATTAATGAACAAGGAAAAAATAACTTACATTTGTTCCTTTATTGTTACCAACGCTTAAGCCCTTGGGCGATTTGTGGGGTGGCAAATCGGTTTCCCGGTGAATCCAATGGCGGTGACCGTGAGAATGATCCGGCGGAGGGATTGAAGAGTGTGTTTCCGGACCTCGATAATCAATCTCATACACTTCATTATCCGAAACATCCAAGCTCCCTTAACCAAAACCAGCACCAAATTAATTGAAACTTACTAAAAAAAGGAACAAATTTTAAGTTAAAAAAAAGCACGCAAACCTGTTGAAAAATAAGGTATGGAAAGTAGGAGAAGAAGCAGAAAAAGAATGGAGATGGGTCTAGATTTGATCATAGTTAGCTCCCTGGAAACTGATACAGCTAAAGCTGGGTGATTAACAATAATAGTTGTAAGTTTATTTTAAGAAAGTATGGATAGGGGACTAAGGGCTGTTTATAAAGGTAAGATTGGGAGAATTTAAGTCATGGAATGGTTCACGGAACAAGCAAGGACCAGTTGATTCTTCAAAAAAAAAAAAAAAAAGTAATTGAAAGTTGAAACCGTCGGCATCTACACAGCAAGAACTTGAGAAGGACCGATGTAGATTTGTTGGTTTGGAATATTTATGATGCATAATTTAAGACCACACATTGAGCTCATAATTTATAATAATTCGTTATGTAATTCATTTTAAAAAGTGACATTTAATAAGATTAAAAGTTAAATCTTAATTTTTTTTTAATTTTTAGATTGCAAACGGTTGTAATCTGAAAACAAAGAAATAATTGAAATATTGATATTAAAATTTTAAATCTAATAAAACTCGAACGTTATTTTTTAAAAAAATAATGTATGAATCAAACTATATATGAATCAACTATATCAAATTAGAGCTTCTCATTCTTAATTTTTTTTCTTACGCATGGCTTACATCATCTTGCCTCTTTTTTTTCTTTTTAATATAGTATAGTTTTGTTTAGTTTAGTTTAATTTTTTTCTTTATATTGAGACATGGGACAGGTCCATGCGTGTGTTAAATGAGGGACATGGCATGCCATTAAACTCTAGTTGGCTGGATTTCACATTCTTCACACCTACTCTTTCTGTTTTTGTTTCCTTGATTAATTGTACTCTAATTTAAAATTCATAATTACACACACAGATTTGGAGATTTAAAGTACTTGAAATTTAGTCTAACAACAAAAAACATTAGTGGGGGTTTCTTAGCGTTTTTTCTTTTCTTGTAAAAGTTGGGTCATGGTGTTGCTGACATAATTAATCCTTGATGTGATGTATTTTGGTTGGGGGAGAACTGAAAGCAGATTAACTTAGCATCACAAAATAATAGTCGGTGACGAATTCCCCACCATGTTTTGAACATTAAATTGGATTTTTTAGCCAGGTATTTAACCTTTGTTAATGGTAGCCAGACAAAAACTGGAAATCTTTGTTTGATTTTAAAAATGATAGTTAAAAAAATTTCCATTTGTGAGCATAATAAAAAAACCCAAAAAATTCAAAAGCGAAAATTTGTTAGATTATTATTACAATTTAAAAGGGAAAATTGCCATATGTAGGTCTACGAGAGATGGAGAAACATTCATGACATGACATTCTTCGTTAAAGAAAAACAGCTGTTTGGTCAGCATGGAGTAAAAATACATACTGATCCATCATTGTGCCTCAATCCTTGGATGCCCAACACATTTTATTTTCCAAGAAGGCATCATGACATTTCAAGATCAGTTAAAAAAGCCTTCAACCAAAACTAAGATGAAGCATCTAACCCCCATATTTCCCTCTCATTTGTCCTTGGCTCTCACAACCTGTGAAAAAAAAAGCAAGTCCAATTTTATATCATGTATATCTTAGGGTCCATTGGGGGTGTACCGTATTATGATTGGACTTGACTACGTATTCTGAAACTTTACTCTTGCTATTACGTTCTAAATGCCTAGCATCACGGCTAGGAGCCACATAGTTTGTTAGTAGAATTCTAAACCCGTGGTTCTTGCGAACATGATCAATCTTCCACAACCTCAAGTACAAAAAAGCAAAGCCTGGTATCACATAAAATAAGTTAAGACTGGCACATATCTTTCACTCAGTGTCAAAAATTGTCATGTCATTGCTGCTACTTCCTCAAATTAGTGCACTAGAATTATGATTGCACAAGTTGATCAAGGAAAAATAGGCGATGCTTTCAATTATTTTTCGCATACAAAATACTCGATAATGAAGAGCTAATAACCGATATGAAGTTGTTTGCCTTGGTGAAAATGAGTAGAACAACTAACCAATATCATGAGCACCACTCCCTGGCGTTTTGAAACATCCGTAACCACGGGCTAGGGCCTTTCTTGTCCACATTCCAATCTTTCGGATACCAAGGGAATTGCCACATCAGGAAACAACGCTCTGGATGAGGCATCATGGCAAGATGTCGACCATCAGGAGAACAAATTGCTGCAACTCCTAATGGAGAACCATTCAAATTGAAGGGGTAAACCTCTGTTGGATTCCCTTCGTCGTCACAATATCTTAATGGAGCCAAATCAGAATGCAGCATACGATCTAGAATGCTACTGTCAGGGAAATACGCTCTTCCTTCACCATGGGCGGCCCATACACCAAGAGTACTTCCTTCCATTCCTTTGAACATCATTGCAGGAGAGTCCTTTATAGTCACACTGGTGAAGCGGCATTCAAATCGTCCAGACTCATTGTGAACGAACCTTGGCTGTGATGGGTCCCCACCTGCACCAAAAACACCCCCAACTTGGGGGCCTGGGACCCATCCTAAAAGAGCCATTAGCTGACATCCATTGCAAACACCAAGACTGAAAGTATTGGGGCGCTTGTAGAACTCCTGAAATTGGTTGAGAAGAGGCTTATTGAATCGTATGGATGCAGCCCAGCCTTTTGCAGAATCAAGCACATCAGCATAACTAAAACCTCCGACAAAGGCGATTCCACGGAATTCATGCAAAGAAATAGCCCCCTTAAGAAGGTCTGAAATTGTAACATCCCAAGGCTCAAAACCAGCAGCATAAAATGCTGCTGACATTTCTCTGTCTCCATTGCTGCCTTCCTCGCGAATGACAGCTACTTTAGGTTTTAAAGTCGCGGTCATGTATTTTTCATTCGTAAAGGAAGGGGTGAAAGACAATGACCAAGAAGGTTCATGCCTAAACTTCAAACCTTCTTTCTCCAATTCCACACAAGAAGCTAGTCTCTGCAACTTTTCAAGCTGGAAACTTGTGTCCTCCCACATATCTCTGAGGACCGAAGTTTTCTCTTTTAAATGACAAATTCCGTCAACTTTTAGCTCTATCACAGGTAAGGTGGTTACTTTTCCCATTCTCTCAGCAAAAAGACCCATACTACTGAGCTTACCAATCACACCATCCAAGTTATTCTTGCTTACCTCAATGATGAGACCAAGCTCTTCGGCAAAAAGTGATTGGAAAACAGTTTTCCCTCGAGAAGCAAAGTCCAATACAATGCCACAATTTCCGGCAAATGCCATCTCCAGGGCGGATACTAGTAACCCACCATCACTGATATCATGACCTGCAGAGATCATACCATCCCCGAGAAGGTCCTGCACACCCTCAAAAACTCTTTTAAGGTAAGGAACATCATCAACATCAGGACACTCATTCCCAATTTGGTCAAAGACCTGAGCTAGAGCCGATCCACCTAAACGTCGGTTCCCCTTAGCCAAATCAATATGAAGCAAAACACCATCATCTCCTAGCTTCAAATCCGGAGTTACTGTTTTTGTAATGTCAGGACAAGTGACATAGGCACTAATTACAAGATTTCCAGGAGCCTTAACAACCTCACCACCGGCATGGGCAGCCATGGAAAGACTGTCCTTCCCACCATCAATAGCAATACCAAGTTCAATCATCGCTTCTGAAAGAGCAATAGCAGCATCATACATGGCTGCTCCTTCCCCCTCAAGCTTGGCAGCATACATCCAATTTCCGCTTGCTTTAACATCAGACAGAGAAGTAACCTTTGCCCAAACAAGATTTGTGAGAGCTTCTCCAACAGCCAGTCTAGCCATTGCTTTTGGATCAAGCAGGCCTTTGATTGGCTGCTCTCCAATGGCACAGGCTCCTCCAGTAAAGTCGACATAACTTTGAGCAATGACTGCAACATCAGAAAGAGGTAACTGCAATGGACCAACTGTTTGCTGTTGTGCAACAAGACCGGTTACACATCTATCAACTTTTGTTGTCAAGAACCGTTTGGAACATACAGATGGAAGTCTCAATACCCTCTTCAATGCATCCATGACGGTGTTTCCCGGAGCAAGATCAAGTGGCTCTCGTGCATAAGCCACCCGCTTGAATTCAAAGCTTTTTTGAGGCATATCACCAAGCACTTTCTCAAGCTCGAGATCAACAGCTGGAGGAGGGGGAGGAAGTCCACTAGCCCGGTTTTTTTCAATAGCTAAGCTATCTACTAGAACAATACGTCCCTTGCCATTAATAGTTCCAACAACGGCCATTGAAAGTCTTTCCCTTGCACAGATTGATTCCAATAGATTTCGGCTTTCAGGTTTCACCAAGATTGCATCTTGTTCTTGATACTCTGCACCCCATATCTCCAAAACAGACATTGTATGATCTCCAACAACAACGGCCCGAATGTCAATCTTCGCACCTTCTGGGTATATAATTTCCTTGACAACATTGCAATTCCCACCAGCTCCCTGATCATGGATGCTAATAATTGGGTTATCCTCCCCCATCTCAATGCAGGCACGAACTACACGGTACAATTTTTGTGCCATTTCAGCGTCTCCACGTTGAACAGCATTAAAATCAAGTTCCGCGTCATTCTGGCCGCTAACCATACTGGATGCAGCTCCACCACCCATTCCAATCCGATATGCAGGGCCACCGATCTTCACAACCAGCATTCCAATCTCAGGGTCCCCTTTTGATATATGGGTGTGATCAATATGTCCAATGCCTCCACTGAACATGATAGGCTTCAACCATTCACGCCGTTCTCCACTAGGCAGTCTCATTCCAAAAGTTCTAGTGAAACCCTGAATTAAGGGTTCACCAAATTTGTTACCATAGTCTGATGCACCATTACTAGCCTCGATGAGTATCTCCAAAGGAGAAGCCAAATTTGATGGGTACGTGAAAGATGGGTCTTCCCACGGAGCATATGATCCCTCTATACTAAGATTCCCAGTCGTGTAACCTGCCGTAGCGGCAACAACAAAAGACCCCCTTCCTGTGGCATGTGTATCCCTAATGCGACCACCTGCACCTGTCTCTGCACCAGGGTAGGGTGCCACTGCACAAGGGAAGTTGTGTGTTTCAGCTGTAAACAAGACATCGATTTCACGAGTTGTTTCATTTAGTGGGCAGGCTATTCCAGGCTTAACTGGTCGCAATCGGTATGCAAGGAACCCCTTTATTGCGCTCGAATTATCCTTGAAGCCGATAACAGAATTGTTTGTGTTTGCTTTCAAAGTGCGCTTGACAATTTGCATGAGGGTCCTATCCATGGGCTGTCCATCAATAACAATCTTCCCTGTGAAAAACCAGTGCCTGCTGTGCTCACTGTTAGATTGGGCAATATCAAATAACTCTACATTTGTCGGATTCCGCTTAATGTCCTCCATGAACAGCCTGGTATAGTACTGTAAATCTTGTTCATCAAATGCTAAACCCATTTCTTGATTAATTTCTTCCAATGCTTTCCTTCCCCTCTCAATGACAGGCACAAAACGAAAATCGTCTGGAACCAAACTGGTTTCGAATGATGCAAGCCTCTGGCTATAAACACACTCCGTCATCCGGTCATGCACCAGCGCAGCAAATTCATTAATTTGATTTTCCTGCATTGGTCCGTTACTATACAAGAAGTATCTTCTTGACCTCTCCATTCGAGTCACCTCAGTCAAGCCACAAGATTGACAAATCGAAACAGCATTCGAGGACCACGCTGTTGTAAAAGACAACCTAGGCCCAACTTCAACTATCACTGTATTTAATCCTTCTTCCTTCTTCTTTGCAAGAAAGCTCTCCGTCGCCAAATTCTCAGGCTCATATGTCTCTCCAAGAATCCATTTAAGTGTTGAAAGCTTCTCAGTCGAAATCTTTGAAGCAAGCCCTATATTAAAACACTGCTCTGTTTTTAACCCAACAATCTGATTAGAAACTTTGGCTTGAATCGATTTGAGGAGTTCATCGTTTGCACTTTCTTGAATCAACGGGACACGGTAGAAATGAATGACCTCTTGAGCAGGCTTTTCAATTGATCCAGGTTGCTTGTCAACCGAACTAGTACGGACATTTCCAGAAGCCGTTGCTCTTGGCTTCGATTGAGCATCGCACCTCAAAGAAAAACCTTTCGCATTAGACATATACCCCAGCCGGCTTCGATTACAGAGCTTGCTCCATAACAAATTACCTCTCTTAATCGAAGAATTTCTCTGCAAAAAAAGAGTTTGCCTTGTTGTACCCTGAAATAAAGCATAATGCACCAAAAATGAAGAAGAGAGTTAACAACCTGAATCAACTTTTAAACTAATATATAAGGACCCAAAGATATAGTTATTAGAAAACCAAAGAAAAATCACAGCCCCTTTTCAATTCCTAGCTAAACAAGGAAAACCCATACGTGCCATAACATTTTCACACACTTTCTCAGCAACCAAACAGAGATTTTGAACATAGAGAAAAACTTACTTGCAAGAACTCTGCAGCAGTTATCTCTCTTACCCCAGCCATTTTCCAACCACCTGCAAAACGAACCCCAAGAGAACAAAATTATTCAGACACTTAAGCGAAGAAGTGAAAGGAAATAAGACAAGGGAAACAGCAACAGAAAGCGAAAAACCTTTGTCGATATGAAATAAGAGGCAGTGAACAGTGGGAAAGTGAGGAACTAACCAGGGTTTTAAGTCTTTGGACTGACAGACTGCGGAGTAAAACCCTACTTTCTCGATCTTCAGTTATTATTATTATTTTTTTGGAAAGGATACCTTAGTTGGAATATTTTGTCAGTGGAACATATAAAGAATATAAAAAAGGCAATACTATTATTATATCTATATATGCTTACCATATGAGTACTCCAAACTACAAATACTTACTATATGAGAAAAATAAAATTAAAGTATTTGAGTTTTCTAATTTTTTTTATAAAATGATTATCATAAAAAATTAACTACTCACTGTAAAAAAAATATTTTTTTTAATTTTAACCCATTTTGTACAAATAATTTTCCTTCTTTTATTTTGACCATTTTTAAAATATAATAATTCTTTTAAAAAATATCTTTTCAATAAAATTTAGTTTTAATTATAATATTAAGTTATTGACACAAATTCAATAAAAAATTACTTAAAAGTAAAATTTATTTTATTATAATTAAATAATATTTTAGATTAAGTTGTGATAAATCAAGTTACACAAATTAAATAAAAAAATTAAATAAAAGTATCTCCGATTGAATAATAAAATAATTACAATATTTTCGATTGAATTTAGTATTAAATCAAATGAAATAAACTCAATAAAAGAATTACTTAAAAGGTAAAATTAAATTTATAATAATAAAATGAAATTATGATATTTAATTTTTTTTTAAAAAAAATAACTATTAATTGGCCATACATCAAATAGCAAGAGACAAGTAACAGCCCAATGAAGGTCCCAACAAAACTACAAAACATAACTGTCTCTCACTCACAGTAGTTTAATTGAATATAATCAGCCAACCATTTTTTTCAGATGTCCAAGCAGAACAAGAAAAATTTTTAATCCATTAAAATTAATATTAAATATAAAAATATATATGATAATTAAATAATCATTAATCGGTGTTTAAAGTATTCATTAATCGAATTTTATTATGTGTAATTATAATGTTTATCAAATAAAATAAAATTGATAATTTTTTATCATTTTTCACACATTATATGAAGAAAAAATAAAATGGCAATTTAAAAAAAAAAATTCAATGTTTAAGAAGAAAATAGAACCAAACCAGTTAAAATTTGCCAGTATATGGAATAGAAATCTGTAAATCAGGTAAAGAGTGGAGGGTAGAATTGGCATTTTATTTATTTTAAGGGCTGGTTTTATTTTGAGAAAGGATAGAAGGGTATTATAGGGTTTTCGAGAGCAACTAAAGTCAAGTTAGGGCATCTAGTCCTACGTGGAAGGAAAGGACAAAATGTCGGAAAAAAACCTTTAACGGTTGATGTCAGATGTCGGACGTGAGCCGTTGGATTAAACATTAATCCAACGGCTAAGGAAGAAACCCTAGTTAAAACTAAAGTTGAGAGAGTGGCTACTTAAGCTTGAAGCAGGCTGCCGCTTTCTCGCCCTCTTTCGCTTGCTTTCTACGCTCTCTTCCGCTTCGACGTTGGAGAGCTTCTTGTCTAGCGAATCTCAAAGAGTCTTTTTAAGCTTACAGGTACAATTCCTTTTCTTAGTTATTAATTTTTTAATTTTTATTGCTTTGATTTCAATAAAAAAATCTGATCTGATTGGTTGTTTACCTATTTATTATTTCCATTTTCAATAAAAAAAATCCTGTTCGTAGTTATTTAATTTTTAATTTTTATAGTTTATATCAATTGTTTTTATTTTCGTCCGCTTGATCCTTTTTTTTTCCTTTATTGATTCTGATCTTATCCTTTTTTCTGCGCAGTTTGGGATCTGATCCTTTTTATTTTTCTACTTCTTTTTTTTTTTGGGGGGTTTGATTGATGTGTTTTTTAGATTTTATGCATCTGTGTTGGTTTAAAATTTTACGATTTAAAATTCTAAATTTATTTCTGAGAAAATAATTCCTCTGAAACCGATCTATCGAAGCAAATGCAGCCTAAGGGAATTTTCTTAACGAAAATTATCGAAATGATCAATCGATCTTTTTACCCCCTAAGGCTTATTTATTTCTGAAGGGAAAACTTTGACTAGTTTCATGGGAGAAAAAGGATATGTTACGATTTGGTGGCTGTAGTTCAGTGGAAAGAACTCCATATCTATGGAGGACCTGGGCTCGAATCCCAGCGGCCACTCTTTTTATCATTGTTGGATCTGTTGAATTTTAACGTGGATCGATTGTTTTTTTCTATAATAAGTTGAATTATTTTTAATAAAACTGTTTTCCGAAATTGGATGTCAGATTTGTTATTTCTTATTCATAAATATGGGTTTTATTGTTGTGGCTAGGCAATGGAATTGTGTTTAGTTTGATTTCGAATGTTTGGATATGATTTGTTTTGTGAATATATTTGTTGTTGATTTTCAGCTTCTCTCCCGAGTTTTATAATGGGTAAGGAGAAGGTTCACATCAACATTGTGGTCATTGGTCATGTCGACTCCGGCAAGTCTACCACTACTGGTCACTTGATCTACAAGCTTGGTGGTATTGACAAGCGTGTGATTGAGAGGTTCGAGAAGGAGGCTGCTGAGATGAACAAAAGGTCGTTCAAGTATGCCTGGGTGCTTGACAAGCTTAAGGCTGAGCGTGAACGTGGTATCACCATTGATATTGCCCTCTGGAAGTTTGAGACCACGAAATACTATTGCACTGTTATTGATGCACCTGGGCACCGTGACTTTATCAAGAACATGATTACTGGTACCTCACAGGCCGACTGTGCCGTTCTCATTATCGACTCGACCACTGGTGGTTTTGAAGCTGGTATCTCTAAGGATGGTCAGACCCGTGAGCATGCTTTGCTTGCATTTACCCTTGGCGTGAAGCAGATGATTTGCTGCTGCAACAAGGTAAAGTTTAGAATTTATTCTTGTTTATTATTATTTTGCTTTGTTAAATTGATGGCCCTTTTTCGATCAATGTTGTGAGACTTGATTTTGTGACTGGAACTGATTTTCGAGTATCATTTGGTGCAGATGGATGCCACAACCCCAAAGTACTCTAAGGCAAGGTATGATGAAATTGTTAAGGAAGTCTCTTCTTATCTTAAGAAAGTTGGTTACAACCCTGAGAAGATCCCATTTGTCCCAATCTCTGGTTTTGAGGGTGACAACATGATTGAGAGGTCTACCAACCTTGACTGGTACAAGGGTCCCACTCTCCTTGAGGCTCTAGACCAGATCAACGAGCCCAAGAGGCCCTCGGACAAGCCACTGCGTCTCCCACTTCAGGATGTCTACAAGATTGGTGGCATTGGAACTGTCCCTGTTGGTCGTGTTGAGACCGGTGTCCTTAAGCCCGGTATGGTCGTGACATTTGGCCCCTCTGGTCTCACCACTGAAGTTAAGTCCGTTGAGATGCACCATGAAGCCCTCCAGGAGGCTCTTCCCGGTGACAACGTCGGGTTCAACGTTAAGAACGTGGCTGTTAAGGATCTTAAGCGAGGTTTTGTTGCTTCAAACTCCAAGGACGATCCTGCCAAGGAAGCTGCCAACTTCACCTCTCAGGTTATCATCATGAACCACCCTGGCCAGATTGGAAATGGATATGCCCCAGTCCTTGACTGCCACACCTCCCACATTGCTGTCAAATTTGCCGAACTGTTGACCAAGATCGACAGACGATCCGGCAAGGAGCTCGAGAAGGAGCCTAAGTTCTTGAAGAACGGTGATGCAGGGATGGTGAAGATGGTTCCCACCAAGCCCATGGTTGTCGAGACTTTCTCCGAGTACCCACCTCTTGGACGTTTCGCTGTCAGGGATATGCGCCAGACTGTGGCCGTCGGCGTCATCAAGAGTGTCGAGAAAAAGGACCCAACCGGTGCCAAGGTCACCAAGTCCGCTGCCAAGAAGAAATGAGATTTGCATTTGAGGGATAATAATCATCAGGGCTAGGACAGTTATCGTAATTTTGGTCTTATTATTTTTATTTAGTAATTTAAATGGCAGTATTGTGGACCAATTTAATATGCTTTCAACTTCATCCGTGTCTTGTTTTGGTTGAGACTTTTATCAAGTCTGAGGTCTGCTTGCATATTGTCTTGTTTACTTTTTTATTTATAAATTGATTTGAATGCCTTTAGACAATTCTAGT
>JBBYHM010377007.1:0-16809 GCA_038381775.1 Adansonia rubrostipa
ATTGAGCATGCGTCAGAATCCCCTTTTATAGGGAGTTATAGAGAAATAAAGTTTGCTTTAAAAAGAAAACTAAATTAAAATTAAATTATCATCTGAGTACTTATTGCAATTTAGTACTCAATTCTTTTATTTATACCGAATTGAATTCTTAATTAAATGATTTTCATTCAAATAAAAATTTAGTTAAGTTAAAATAAATATTTGACAATTTAATTGAATGAAAATAAATATTTGAATAAAATGATAAAAATTTAAATGATAATTTTATTTTGTTTTAGGAGTTTTTTTTAATTAAATCTTGCTATCCCTATCAACTCTCTAATTACTAGATATTTAAAAAAATTCCATGAAATTCCCGGCAGGGGAAATTGGCAACGGGGCAGCTTTTGTCCTGATTTCTGATCTAAAGTGATGTCAGACTAAGTTACTGTTTCAACTAATCATTAACAATTCAGCCTTTATTAAACATATGAAGGTTGATCCGAGAAAATATTAATATGATATATAATTATATCATAAAAGATAAAATTTAATATGATAATAATAATACGAATATAATATAAATATATATTTTTTAAATTTATATAATATATATTAATGTGTTAAAAATTTTACAAAAATAAAATATTTTAAATATGATTGTGATAAGATAAAATATGCAAAATTAATATTTGTACATGAGTTTAATTTTGTTGATCTTTATAATTTTTTTAAAAAATAATATTTAATAAATTTAAAATTTAATTTTAATGTTTACAAACATTTGTCCGATCTTATTACTTTGTTAAAAAAAACTAATTGACCAATAAATAAGCTAGATTTGAATAAATTTGTTCAATAAACTAAGATTGTTACAAGTAGGGATGAAAGTGGATATGATATTTGTAATTTTTATAATATTTAAATTCTCAAAACTATCTTAAAATCCGAATCTGCTTATTATCCGCACATTAATATCCAAATTCGAATCTGAATTACATAATATTATTCGTTAGATATCTAAATTCTCAAAAAAATATGAGTTCAATAGGTCAAGAATTTGATTCTTACATGGAGCATAATTTTTTAAATTTTTACAAAAGTATATTTGAATAGCAGATTTGGATATCCAAATCTATTATCCTTATGTGCAATACAGATTTTGATAATGGATATTTAAGGATTCACATCTGTATTTGCTCTAAATTCACTGTGAATAGTAATTATAATATTCAAATTCAAATATTATCCAAATTTATAAAAAATAAAATGAATAATTATAAGTATCTGAATCTGTATTATTTATTGTTATCTTTAAATATAGGGTTCGAAATATTTTGTTGTGTCAGAGGGTTTGAAGAAGTGAAAATACCATAAAATTTGAACTTTGAAGCATATTGTATCTTTCACAATACATATATATATATTTGAAATGTAGAATGTTTGGTGCTATTAATTTAACATGAAATGTGAAGATATTGGAGGCAATCATTTCAAATTTAGAAAGTAACTGAGAAAAAAAAAAAGAGAGAACGAGACAATAAAATAGTAAGAGATTAAACCATTTACCTAATGTCATCCACCATAACAGTCAACAATTCTCAGATAGGGACGGCTTAATTGAGATTTTCCATACCAACATGATACAATACATGTAAATAGCATTACGTTTTAACTAATTTAATAATTTATGTTTTAATTATAATTATACAACTGGTATTAATAAAAAAAACACACACACAAATTTACAGATTATTGAGTGAGACACAACTCCCTGACCAATAAGAATTAAAAAGAAAATTGAATTTGAAAAATTCCTTGATTGTGAACACCTAAAGAATTAAGGGAAGAAATATCAAAAACAGAGACGGTTGGATGATGCAATGTCCAGCTTTAGGCAGGGCAGTTGATCCAATTCATCAACATCAAACCCAAAGCTTTTTTGTAATCTTTTTAACTGTTAATACCTTTTTTTATTTTACAAATACTCCATCACCTAAAAGGATTCATTAGAAATATAATTTTCACTTATTATGAAGTTCTAAATTACAAAATATAGCCAATTTACAATTTTTTTAGATGATCATGCATTAACTTAGGCCTAACACAATTTTAAATAAAACATAATATAAAAAATAATTAAAATACAATATAAAATAAAAGATATAAATATATAAATATATCAAAATTTATATAATACGAATTATTAATATATTAAAATTTTATATAAACATAATACTCTAAACTTTTCGATAAATTTACTTTAACTTTTCAATAAATTATAAAAAAAAAATCCACAGTGAGCAATATGATTTTACATTATTCTTTTAAAATTTAATTAAAATAACAACTATTATTCACAGATAAAGGCAAAATCACTCGTATCTACAAACTCTTAATTAAGTGCTATAAAACCAAATTAACTTTTAAAAAAGTGGAAATTAGAAAATTGTGCCTTTTTTTTTCTTACCATCCAAAACGTTAATTATCATGCCACGTCACCACGAAAGAAATTTTGGGAATGGGGCGGGACCCGCAAGTTACCAACAGCGACCGCAGACCAAGCCGCGGCTTAGCTATGGGCCACCACTAAGAAAACTGAAAACCTTCTCCACACGGTTCAGATTAATGGCTCCGATCTCCTGCCGGACGCGAACCGCTTCATTCCACCTAGACCAACCGGCTCAACTACGGCTTCACTCTCCGCGATTTCAGGCTGTATCGTTACGGCGTTGCGATCATCTAGCGGCAAACGAGACATAATGTCGCTGTTCCTCGGCGGCGACAGCGTCACCGGCAGAGCGTGTGGTTCACGTGCTTCACCATCGCACCGAAAAATAGCACGAAAACTTGAAAGGAAACCGCTTCTTGTTCTTGTCGTTTTCTTTTTGACTGTTTCGACTTCGGCCGTTTTTTGGCGGTTCTTTTTTAGTCGGCGGTTGCGGTCTCGTTTGGATCTCACTCTTCCCATACAAGAAACCTTAGGCGAAGATGGTTCAACAACGGGTGGATCCGATTTAACCGAGCCGGACCGTTTAGGAAACAATCTAGTGTTTCCAGGCTTAGTATTCTTCCAGTTCTTTGTTTCAACAAAGCAAGATTTCTGTGGTTTCGGCAATCCGAAGAGCGAAGCTTTAGTTACTCTCACAGAAAAGCGTTGAGAATTGGGGTTTGAGTTCAGATTCGGATTAAGATTCGTGGAGTTGGAAACTGAGTTTCCTTTCTGCGAATCTTTCCGCTCGTAAAAAGCGTTGCGATCGAACCAGTCGAACTCGGCGTCTTTGGATAACCAAAACGATTCAGGTGGGATTTCTTCTTCGACAGGATTCTCCGGAGCGTGGAGATGGTAGTCGTGGTCGCCTTCGGTGGTTGCTAAAGTCTCGCAGACGATCTTGTTGTCGCAAGAGCCGCAGGCGCAGGCTGAAACTAGGGTTTCTAAATTCCCCTGGCGCATTGTACGAACAAAGAAGAAAACGAAAGAAAACAAAAGAACACTTGAAACGTAGAAAAAAAGAGAGAAAATCTGAGAGGTGGTAGATTTGAGAAGATTTATATTAAACGACAGAAGTGGTTTTGACTGTTAAAAAATTGAGAGAGAGAGAGAGAGAGAGAGAGAAAGGAGATCTATTTTTCGAGGGAGAGTTTCGACGTTGCTGATACGTTTATTCATGGTGGATACGTTTTATTCTTTGTTTATTTATTTTCAGGTTTATTGACTGCTGATTGCGTTGCTCTCTTTCCTTGATGCCGAGTTTTTTTTTTTTTTAATTTGAAAAAACATTTAATTTTTGATTAATTTGTCCAATCATTTCTATGAGACGGAGGATTAAAATCTATAATTTAACATTTATAAGATATTTTTATCTTTAAGTTGGTATTTTATTTGTAACAAAAGGGGAAGAGGGAGCTCCCTTCCCATATATTTTTTTTTATACTATAAAAAAATCAATCATTAATTATATTTACATTTTTCTTTATATTAGTAGGCTAAAAAATAATGCATATATAAGTAAGTAATTTTATAACTGACTAAAATTCATTATTCAATAAACCTATACCTACCATATTCAAAGATAAGTCAATATAACACTAATTAATGTAATTCCAAAGTCAAATGCTTTATTGAAAAGGATTTTGAGACAAGCATTGCTTGTGGTATTTGTCAAATTTTATTTTATCATTTATGACGTAATTATTCTCTACTTAGAATTAGATATGTATTAATGTTAATATCTCTAAATATGTTTTTAATTAAAGAGAAGAGTTGAATTAGTTTGAATCGGTCCACTGTCAATTTTTCAGTCGATTGATCCAAATGAAAATTTTTCAATCGATTGATCCACTAAAGAGATTTAAATATAAAATATATTATTTTAATAATAAATAATTATTAAAGATAAGCTTAAATTAAAAGAAAATCCTTATACTATACTACTTTCTCACTCATATTCTTTATGAATTTTCATTCTCAGTTTAGTACTATAGTTCATCTACTAATTTGATATTCAACCTCTAACACCGATAAGCAATGATGATGTGGTAAAATTATATATATATATATATATATATAATTCAATCAAATGCTTGGGTGAATTTTTATTGGCATTTAAAAAGAAAAAACCTTTTGATTTTTTTTTTTTTTTTGGGATCAATGAATGCATTAACATATCTAAGTGAAGATTAGCTAACTTGCAAAGGATACAACAATATAATACTTGATCAGCTAAATATTATTATATTCGTTTTGGTTTGGTTGATAGGATTCTCCGATTTTATTGACAAATTAACTATGATAAATGTGAATTTTTGGTCTTCACAAAAAAAATATATAAATTATATATATGGTCTCCCCATGTGTTATTGAATTGAACCTAACGTATCGGTTTAGTTAGAAACTTAATTATCTTGCTAAATAAATAATATATATATGGTCAAGGAAATTGAATTTTTTAAAAATATTTTTTTTTATATATATCTAAAAAAAATCCTTAGAATTCTTTCTAATAGCTGCCTAAGTTATAGCAAAAATTTTATTTAAATCAGTAAATTTTAAAAATTTATTTCATTATTTAAAAAATATTTTATAAAATTATAATATTAATATAAAATATTTTTTTATTTATTATAAAGAAGAGGTTTGGATCAAGACGGATAATCCGACGCTTGGACGAGGGTTTCTTGCCGATTCCAGTTAGTAGTAGACTTTGTCCAATTTGACTGCTAGATTTTTTGTTGCGATTAAGAATATAGGTAAATATGGACAAAATATATTTTTCAATTTCAATCAATGTTTTGAGCTTATTCTTTACATTTCACGACCATACCAAAAGTTGAATATAAATTAATTATTAATGGAATAGTGAAGTCGAAACTTTGTTTTTCATTTTAGAATTTTCTTTGTCTTTCTTTTTCGTTTTCCAATATTCCAAAATGAATTATATATTATCAATGTTATTATTAAACTTAGTTCAAAATTAATAAAAATGAAAATTAATATATATATATATCGTATTTAAAATTATCAAAGATTGAACTTTAAATATTGAAATTAATTAAGAATGTATTAGTAAAAGACCATCAATTTATTCTTTCAATGTATTAATAAGAATCAAACCTGAACAATAAAGTTGCGCTAATATAATCAAATTATTAATTTTGGAAATCATAAAGAGAGGAATACCTCTTTTCATATTATTGTCAATATTATTATTTAAATTTTAAATTTATTAAATTTTTTTAAAAAAAATTATATAAATCAGCTCGATTAAGCCTAAGTTTCTTGTTAATGTCCTTTAAAATCAACCAAAAATATCTGTCTGTACAGATTTGAGGAGGGCATTTTAGACCTCTAGATGATGAATTATTTAGAAGGGGATAAAATAATCGCCATGGAAGAATGAACTAATTCATTTCACCTCTCTATTTTAACCAAAATCCGTAAGGTAGGTAAGGTAAAATGTCCTTTTTTCAGTTTCTACTTAATTATCGACCTCCTTTTTATAATCCAAAATTAATCATGTTCGGGTCCTAAAATATATATTATCTTTTTTTTGTAAATATGTTTATACAAATTTAAATTTTAAATTTTTTTTTAAACATAAATACATCTTACCAAATGTGTCACACCTATCTAAGTAAAATATCTTTAAATGAAAACCAAATTGACAAGCAATTTGGCCATGTGATGTGTCCTTTCTTGTAGGTTCAACATTATCCGGAAACTGAAACGTCCAGCAATATCCATATTCCTTGCATTAATCATTTAAATATATATATATATAATTGTTTTATACGATTTATTTTTTATATCAATTATTATATTTCATATTTTATTTATATATTTAAAATTTAAGTAAATTAAAAAGTATAATCATATATTCAAGGTAAAAAAAAATTAATTCTCAAATATATGTATTAAAAAAATATTTTCAATCGATATAATAAATATATCAGATCAATTCAAAATTTGATGTGTACGACAAATATAATTTTATACTATATCTAATTATTAATTTATTAAAATATTAATAATATAAAAATTATGTAAATATATAAAACTAATATAATTTTACAATATATATATATATATATATATATATATATAACCATCAAACATGACTTGCTGGTTTTTTATATATCGATCATGTCTGTGCCATTCCTCTGGTCCTTTCTGAAAAATGACGAAATAATTAAAGAATTATTTTGATTCCGAGATCGCTTTTATCATCATATAAGTCAACGCTTGCTAAGACATAATGTGATAACTTAAAATCACAGTCAAATAATTTAGGCAAAACATAATTGAGTTGGGACGAGAAAATTAACATACTTCTCCCTTTTTTAAGCCAAACTAATAACACACGAAAACAAAGTTTGTAATATACTAGACTGCTAAGTTTTGGTGTCGTTTTGACATATGCAAGGTTTGTTTTAGTTAGGCATGCGCATGAGTTAAATTATTGATTCAATCAAATAAATTTCATTTAAAATAAGTTAAATTTTAATAAGATTATAATAATTCAAGTTAGTTCAGTTTAGTTAAATTTATTATTTAAATAATAACATATTTTTATCTAAATTTATTTATAAAAATATATAAATATTAATAAAAAATATTTTTTTAATATTTTAATATATTTTAATAATAAAACAAATTTTTTGATTGGACCAATCTAGTATCTGAACATATCCTGTTCAAGCGGTTTCTCTCCAACATATATATATATATATTTGAAAATTTTGGCCACATACTTTCAAGTTATTACTGGGTCTTCAATTTCCTATGAGTTATGACTTATGGGTGTAAAAAAGGTGTTATGTTTTCCTATAAATAAGGAATGACGGTTTCTTTTCATTTGAATTATTTTCGTGTGATTTTAATTTTTTTTAAATATACAACTTAAAAAGTATGCATCACCCGTATTAAATAAAAACTTAAATTTTAATTTAATTAATTTATATAATTATTTTTAAAATTTAAAAAATAACATTCAATAAATATAAATTTTAAATCTCAACATATATAACTCTCTTTTAATTTTTCTACCTTCTACCTTCGCCGTAGTCTTCTGTGTACAAAAAAAATTAGAAGTGCGGGCATATGTTTGGGCCATTTGGCGGAATGGGCCTATATGGGTGTCCAAAATCAAGTCCAATTTACATAACTTGAACCATTGAAAAAACACCCAAACAAGGTTGCTCACTTATTCCGTTTTGTTCCGAAGTCCAAACCTCCTTGGACCTCCTTTATTGTGATTTAGAATTCAGAATGGATTTTTCAAAGAGTAATGATGGCTACTTTTACTATGAAAAGGTATTTATGTTGTAAAATGGAGTGTTAATTTTTTTTTTGAAAGAAAATAAATTTGGAGCTTAGAAACAAAGTCAAGTGTATAACAATATTTATTAAAAATTGAAACAAAAATAAGTGCCATTTAATGTATTAGATTTTATTGAAAAAGAATAAAGACATATAAATCTAAAAGTATATAGTTTATTAACTAATTTATTTGAGTTTTAAATAAAAAGCAATTCTTTTACCCTTAGATCATTAAAAAAAAAACCTTTAATTCTAGTATTTTTATTTAGAAGTTTCAAGATAATATTGCTTTAAAAATTTCATATTGAGAAACAAACTTAATTGAAAAAATTATATAAAAATTAAAAAAAAAAACAAAATAAGAATATGTATTTATAAAGATATTATATCTTTTGCTATTTTAAAAATTAAAAATAAAAATTTAAAAACTACTTATTTTTTCCTTAACCAATAAGGACCAAAATTTTTTCATTATTTATTTTTAAATGTTTTTTTTCCTCTTTCGCCCACAAGGTAGGTGTGCTTATTCTAATTAATAGTAAAGTAACTAATTGGATTGAACACACTCACAACGTGGATGAAAGACAAAGAATCATGAAAAAAAATTATTTTTAAAAATTATTAAATGAAAATAAAAACATGAATATTCTTACTTTGTTATTTGATATTAAAATTTAATTTGATTTTTTAATTACTTTTACTAAGTAATTATTATTTGACTCGTTATATTAAATAATTTGAATATAATATTTATAGTATAATTGTAATAAATATGAAATAAATGAGATTTCAATTTTAAAAATAAAATTTGTGAGTAGTGCTGGTGTCATAAAAAAACTTTTCTTGTTAACTATACGAAAAGAGGCCAAGAAATTGGTGGTGACGAACTTAAAGAGTACGTCAAAACACACAAATAGATTTGGCAATTCATATATTCGTATCATATTTGTATAATTTATCGTGTCATAACCGTGTTTAAGGTTTTTTATATTTTTATCAATTTTAATACGTTTATAATTCGTAATATATAGATTTTAAAAATATAATTATGTGGTGTCATTTCGTATTTTTTAACCTTATACTTATCATATTCGTGTAATCATGTCAAATATTACCAGATCTACAAAAAAGATCAAAAAGCCAACAATCCGGAAGTCGATGGGTCTTTAAAGAGATAACAAAAAGATTAGAGGCGAAAACGGAACACCAAAAAAAAAAAATAGATAATTATAGGGGCTTCCGACAAAATAATTCCCATGATCTAGCCCACAATCTGACCACATTCGAAAAAATCGACCGTTGGGCCCGTTCTCAAGACAACGAACGGTTACCATTCAAAACCTCTTTCATCTTCCGAAACAGAACAAACAACTGATTAAAAAAAAAACTCCGAAAAAGAATGGGCTGCGTTTCTTCAAAACTCGTCAAGAAAGATATCAAACGAGAAATTCTTCTCAACAATGGCGGAAACTACATCAACCACGTGGTTTCTCTCAAGTCAAGCACTTACGGGGTCCTTAAACTCGACAATGAACTTCAACAACAAGAAGAAGATGAAGTTGGCATTTCAGAGACAAAGAGAGTTCAGAGATTGCCTACGCGTGAAGAGGCGGAAGTAATCAATGCCTGGGAACTCATGGAAAATCTTGAAGAAGACGGTTTTATTAAAAGAAGCCCCAAATCAAGTGTTTTTCTTAAAGGGTGCGGGGAAAAAGATGTTAGAAGTCCATTGAAGTTCTTGAATCAGATTGGTTCTCCATTGAAAGTGAAGAAGTTCGGTGGCAAAGAGAACAAAGGAAGAGTTAATGGGTCTGGTTTTGGGAATGGGAAGTCTGATTTTAGCCCGAAATCAATATTGAGAGCGAACAATTCTACGGATAATTCGTGTAAGGCTGCGTTGAAGTTCAGTTATCCAGTGAAAAGTACAAGAAGTGAGGGCTTTGAAGGCGGCGGTGATTTGGGGTTCTCGCCGCGCCGGCGGAGTTTTAGTCCCTTATTTGATCCAGAACTTGTCGCTTTGTACGAGAAAGAATTGTCCGAAGAAGAGGAACAAATCAAGAGAATGATTGCACCGGAGCCCGAAATCAGAAAATGGAAAAAACCCCAGGATTCAGAGGCTACTCTTCAAGTTTTCCAGCAAAAAAACCCAGCTGCAGGTGAAAACGCAGTGGTTATTTATACAACAACATTGAGAGGGATTCGAAAGACCTTTGAGCAATGTAACACCGTGAGATCCATCATCGAATCCTACCATATCCGAAAGGTCGAGCGTGATATATCAATGGATTCGGGTTTTAAGGAAGAGTTAAGGAAGCTAACAGGCACAAAGGAAGTGAAAGTTCCACTAGTATTTGTTAAAGGAAGGTTGATTGGGGGAGTTGAAGAGATTGTGAAGTTAGAAGAAGAAGGGAAACTTGAAATCTTGTTCGATGGGATCCCAAAGGCGATTCCCCGATGCGAAGGATGTGATGGGGTGAGATTTGTTATGTGTTTAGAATGTAACGGCAGCTGCAAAGTTTTAGATGAAGCACAGAAGAAGATTAGGTGTGGTGAGTGCAATGAAAATGGATTGATTCAATGTCCTATTTGTTGTTAATATAGTTGAATTTTAACCCTCTCGGATTCATTTTGGACTTGGGATTTCCAACAAGTGTAGGTATTTATCTATTTCTTGAAGATTTTCTTTTTCTAAAGTGGGTTTTGCTGATGTTTCGATTGCCTCCTTGTAAATATTGGTTGCTCGATTTAATAATATATTGGAATTTTATATTCATTGGAGCTTGACTGATTTTTAGTTCATGCATTGCGTTGCCATTTATTTGCTTCATTTATTCTAGTTAATCGATGAGGAAAAGGTCGTGGATTCAAACTTTAGATGCTTTGAATATTACTTTTTAAGAGTAGTTACATAAAATTACGAAATTAAGCTTCGTGTTTTAACCTTTGAACAATTTTGTTTCAGCTAGTTGTGTTGTTTGCTAAAATGAATGAACACAATAGACAGATGCAACCTTGCAATCCCATGGTTCCTCACGCTGAAAAAGGCAATGCAATCTGGTGAACCATGACGGCTTAGCAGCCAGGGCGATAAACAACAGAGGAAAGGCTGATTTTTGGAGTCAAAAACCTCTTTGTGCCAAATGCCATTAATTGATTAAACCACCTTTTTGACGTGGGGTTAACCAGTTATTTGGGATATGGGTACTAACTATGCCAGTCTGGGGTGCAAAGTGGTAATCAGCTAGCTAGCCATATATCCCTTTTAGTAACGGCTATTGCAGCTGCAGTTGCTATTTCCTTACCAACCCCTGCAAAATCATAGAAAAGGTCACCCTTCAAACGTATGGGGCTCGAAAACATGGGGAAAACCAAAAAAACAAAAGAAAAAGAATCTGCGGCAACTCGGACCTGAGAGTAAGAAAAGCATATAATTTACAATAATTATATTATAATTAATTATTTAATATTTAATATTATATAAGGTTCATGAAAAATTATATAGAGTTCATCTTTATAAGTGATAGATTTTTATTTAATTTTTTATTATGATTATGATTAGATAATTATAATATTGTGATAAAGAGAATTGAAGGTGAAATATTTTTTAAAATCAGAGGATTTTAGACCAAAATTCAGAAGACCAGGTCATATACGGATATGACACATGCCTAAAGCTAAGTGGCCCTATTTGGAAGGTATAAAACCGCTTGTCGCTACTTCTGTCACAAAACTCTTCCGATTGCACCTGGCCTACGTTTCCCATGACCAAAATCTTGCAGTGGAACAGTATTATTGGCATGTGATTTTAATTCTTTTTTATTATATTCATATTTAATATGATATATTTAAATAAATTTTAACATATTAATAAATTATATTACATAATTTTAGCATATTCGTATTATATTAACTTTAATTTTTTTGTGTTGAATCTTAAATTGTGAGGTTTATGTCATGCCACTTAACTATTTCTTATCCTAATTCTGTAAATTGGGATTGCATAAGAATCCAAACTACTCTTATCTCCTCTTGCATTTCAAATTGTAGCACTAGGATTCCTGACTAGCTAGAAAATAAAATTATCAACATACTGTCCACCTTGTTTCCCCTTTAACAAATATAAAATCAGGGGGATTTTCATATTCTTTGACTCTGGTTTTGCTAGTTAGTCTCAAAAAAGAAATTGTTGTAAACCTCTAGACTGTGACTAAAGTAATCTCTTTTAAACTTAACTATTAACTAAAAAAATCATGGACTTGGATGTTTCTATAAGATTGGAATAAAAGTGTTTGATACGTAATATTATACCCACTAAATAAGAGATAATAATTTTTTTTAATAATATTTCAGAATATATTCGACCTTTATCTAAAAAGATTCATCCATCAATAAAATTTACCTTCATAAAGTCCTAGATAATGAAAAATGCTTAGTAGCTACTATAAAAAAGATGTAACGATGTACTTGAAGGTAAGTTATACACAATCTATATATTCTCTTCTCTTTTTCTCTTCAATCTTGCTTATTTAAGCATCGAAGTGTATTACGAAATATCCACTTTGATGCTTTTTAACCTTTGTTGTCTCATGGGTTCATCAATCAAATATTTATCGACTTGTCACGTGTTACTATAAATTAATACATAAACATATAATGCCATAACAAAACGTTAATGAATTAATACGAATTAAAAAAATAAGAACTTTGAGGTAAAAATTCCATAAGTTTCAATAACACCTAATTAAAAAATGTAATCATCTTCTTAAAAACAAAGAGATCTATTGAATTTTGAAGTAATAGGATGCAAATATGATAATGGTATTTATTTATCTTTTAACACCATGAACCCTACCATGTTCTACCTGACCAAATTCCAATTGTACCAAGCCCTCTACTACCTTCACTTTCTCTTTACCGCAAACCTACACTCATCGTTGGACATTATCATTAAAACTAATCAATAAAAACACGCCACGTCATCTAAGTCAACTCAACCTAACACCAAGTACATGACGTGGCATCCATTTTTGGTCGTCGCCTTGTCATTACTGAGTAAATAGCCACACCTGATAACTCCTTTAACGCATTTCACCACTGCATTACACTTAAGAGCTTATTGCTTTTCTCTTTGCTTCTCTCTCTCTCTCTCATATCATTCCTCTTAGAATACACTGTCAAAGCTTGAGTTTCTCTGCCAAATATGGCTGGGAGAAAGAAAAGAAAGCTTAAGTTGTAAGTACTTTTTTTTTGGGTTTTCGCTTGAGTAGTCAAGTTGGTAACTTAGCATTCTTTTTTATTAAAAAAATGAAACTTTTAGTTTGCTAGGTTAGGGTTTCATTGAAATGACATGTTGATTTTAGGAATTAGCCTCTTGAGTGCTTAATATGAGATAAAATGTGTTCTTTTGCTGAATAATTATGTTGAATTGTACAAAATAGTAGTCAAATCTGAAAATTTTGAGTTGGGGCTGAATTGTTTGTTTTTTTTGGGCTATGGTTATATTTGGGAGCAATTCAGGTTTTTCACAATTAGAACAATTTGAGGGTTTTGATAAAAGTGTCAATGTGTTTACTCAATTATTGGTCAATTTGGGTTTTGGGAGATTGAGGTGCTAGTTGAACATTTTGATGGTTTTTGAACTGGATATTTGCTTCTTTGGCCATGCTTAGAAATGATTTGAACGTTTAGGGGATTAGTACAATTCAGTATTGGTTGATTTTTCATGTACTTTTTTCGTTGCCTGTTGGAGTGGTAAGTTTGTATTTTGAGAGTTGGAGTCAAATTGTAGATATTTTGATTTTCCTGGTGTTCTGGTTCATATCCAATACGATAAGCGATCCTAGGCTCATGGTGCTTCTCTTAGTTTTGAGCTATCGATCATTCAGGACATTGTTCATGATTGATGTTAAACAGTTAAAGTCTGATTTAAATACAGAGATTATGTTGAATTGAATACAATGCTGGGGGTTTTCCGCTCTAATGTGAATTCAGTTTAATTGATCACTCAGTTCGGGTAATATCTTTTGCACCACAATGGTAGGGGTTCCGATGGTCTGTCATGGAAGGGTCTTTGAGTTGTTACCTCATGTTAAGTTCTTTAGTCACTCATTTGCATACAGAATACTGTAAATGGAGGATGAAAATTTGAAGTTATATTTTACAATTTGTGACTTATTTTGGTGGAGTTTTGTACTAGCAATAGGTATCTATCCAACATAGTCTGAGATAATAGTCTGAGATATTCATTGAGTATTTAATAAAGTATCAACTAAGATCAATTCCACTTGATAAAATCGGATGGATTTTATATATATGTATAGGATTTTGAATTGGGTCTCAATCCTAGGTTCATGGATTAGATCAATCATTGTTTGATTGTTTTGTGCTCTTTAAGATAGGCAAATTTACAGAGATCTTACTTATAAAGAAAAAGTTGGAAAAATTCTTTTTATCATGGTGCATTTGTTATGAGCTGTTTTATTTTAGGGTAAACAACAAAAATGACTTTCTTAAATAGGAATATGAGTATGACTTAAATGGTACGTAGTGTTGGATTGAATGCAAGCATGAAGCATTTTCCGTGTTTCATAATGTGACTTCTAGTTGCACTTAATGGCAACCAAACCTTGTTTTTTCTTTCCTAACTGGACTGTTGGTTTGAATCTTCCCCTGCGGTTGGGAGGTGCCCTATGGTTTAAGTCAAATAAGTACCTTTTTTGGTTGTACCATTTTAGAATGGAAGATCAAAATATGCTTTTTGTTATTCGATCAGTTGTCAGTTTAAGGAACAGCAAGCTTTGAATTTTGAATCAGTTATAAAGCATGATAAGCTGTCTAACTTACTGGAGCATTTTAGGATCCTTTTCTGGGTTTCTATGCCACCCTTGTATCACTTCTTTTTCATATTTATAGCTGATAATGCCATCTTAATATCGATAACCCTTTTGGCTGTATAGGTTAGCCGAAACGGTAAATGGGGATGAAAGGACAGCAACTGAGGATGGGAAGGAGAGTTTGAAGCTACAAACATGGTCTGATCTTCCCAAAGAACTTTTGGAATTGATTATGTCCCACCTAACACTAGAGGACAACATTCGAGCTTCTGCTGTCTGCAAGGGGTGGCATAAGGTTGCGATTTCCGTCCGGGTGATTAATCAATCACCATGGCTCATGTACTTTCCAAAATACGGTAACTTGTATGAGTTTTATGATCCATCAGAGCGTAAAACCTACTCCCTTGAGCTACCAGAGTTGCATGGTTCCAGGGCATGTTACACTAAAGATGGTTGGCTGTTGCTATACAGACCCCGAAATCACTGTGTATTCTTCTTTAATCCCTTCACTCAGGAGATGATTAAGCTTCCCAGATTTGAGTTGACATATCAGATAGTTGCCTTTTCTTGTGCTCCAACGTCTGCCAGCTGTGTGGTTTTTACGATTAAGCATGTCAGTCCTATCATTGTTGCTATTAGCACGTGTCATCCTGGGGCATCTGAGTGGGCCACTGTTAATCACCAGAATCGCTTGCCGTTCGTTAGTAGCATTTGGAACAAACTTGTATTCTGCGGTGGAATCTTTTATTGTCTTAGCCTTACCGGCTGGTTAGGGGTTTATAATCCACTGGAGCGTACTTGGAACGTTCTTCATGTGCCTCCTCCGAGATGCCCTGAGAACTTTTTTGCCAAAAATTGGTGGAAGGGCAAATTTATGACGGAGCACAATGGAGATATCTTAGTTATCTATACATGTTGTACTGAGAACCCCATTATATTTAAACTGGATCAATCGGCAATGGTATGGGAAGAAATGCAAACCCTTAATGGCATGACGCTATTTGCCAGTTTCTTGTCATCTCATTCAAGAAACGATCTCCCTGGAAAAATGAGGAATGTTGTCTACTTCTCTAAAGTCCGTTTCTTTGGAAAGCGTTGCATATCATACTCTCTCGATGACCATAGATACTACCCCCGTAAACAGTGCTATGACTGGGGAGAACAAGATCCCTTCGAGAACATATGGATCGAACGCCCCAGGATGCTTCCTTCATCTGACGAATGCTAGTAGTACAAGTGAGTATATGTTTGTATGAAATCTTTTGTCAACTTATGATACTTTTTATATTTTTCATATTTTGCAGCATCCATGGAAATGGATATTTGATGCTCTTGCTGTAAGAATAATTGCTTATGGATGAGTTAATCAATGTATTACAAATAACCCCATGTTTGGTAGAAAGCTCCATTGATTTTCTCCCTCTGAATTTGCGGATGAGCACATCCTTCATGCTTATCGGAGAATTCGTGTAATCTTAATTTACTTTTTCTTTTAAATATGAAGGGTCTTTCTAGTGTAAAATTGATTCAAATACTTACAGCACTGTTGATCATATGTTATTTAAATTCTTAAATCTTATAGTTTAATAAAGCAGTTACTAAACTTCATCATTGTCAAGTATCTTTTTGTAATTTGTGTTGTAGATGTAGCATGGTAAGTTATTACTTACTGCCACATGATGTTTCCTCAAGTTTGTTGCTTTTTACATAGATTAGAGTTTGGACCCAAAGTTATTACCTTTATGGAGTTGGCTTTTGAACTGAAGTTCCAATGAAGTAGAATCCATGAACCCATGTTGGTTCATAGTCCTCTTTAAGAGGTGAAGGTTTGAATTTCAACTTCATCGACAACCCATGTTGAAGATGAAGTAGAGTCCATGGAAGATGGGAGTTTAAGTTATATGTTGGATGGAATCGTAAGTGATGATAAAAAAAACCAGATCGACCGGTCGGACGGTTTGATAGAGAATTGGAGGCCTATTTGATCCAATCCTATAGCGTACATAGAATCAAATGTTACTTGAACCAATCCTAATCCAAGTCAATTGGGAATTTTTTTTTTTTTGTGAAAAAAAAATATTTGTATATATGGTAAGATTTGAACCATAACCTCTCAGATTTATAAACCTTTTAGATTTATATTAACCAGCAGACTATTAAGTTAGATATAATCTTTTA
>JBBYHM010377018.1:3141-16807 GCA_038381775.1 Adansonia rubrostipa
TTAGAGTATCCCTATAGATGAAAACTTTGGTATGCTTCAAAATTTGAATCAAGTTTGTAAAGGCAGGGTTGGAGTATCCCCTTGGAGAATAGGGTTCAAGTATACTAATGAAAACTTTGATGATTTTGAAGAGACAAGCTCGAAGGATTTATCTTGGCAAAGGTTTGGTGATTTCTTGACAAAATGACATTTTTTACAAATTATTGACAAAATAGGTGGCTGATTAAAAAGGAAATTGGTAAAAGTAGAGGTGCCACGACGAAGATTACTTATGCCTTGATCTAGACCTGTTAGGTTGGCAAACATATTTTAACTCATAGGGACTAATTGATGCCACTTAGAGATATTCGAATGTCTAGGAATGGGAATTCGAAAAAAATCAATTAATTTCAAGTAATGCTAAAAAAAGAGGACAATATTGCCCTGTGTCCCTTTATGAATTTTTTCTAGGCAAATTCGAAGATGTTAGGAGCTAGGTGAGATGGCATTGGAAATGATGCTTGATAAGGTTTAAGTACTCGTAAAGTCCTAAAAAATTGCATTCTAGATGGAAATAATTTTTAAAGTTAGGTCAAGCACGACATTGATAGCACGTGCAGGGGAAAGGCTATGGTTGACTTTGAAAAATCATTTTGGACTTATTCAGAATTGGCAAATCATAAATAATACCTTTTTAAAAAATATTTCATGAAATTTTTGGAAAAATATTTTAAAAATTTAGAAAAATCATTTGATAATGCAAAATGGTCCAAACAAAATGCAAGTTATTGATTTTAAGGGTTTCGTATAGTAACAATTCAAAAAATCATAACTCCATCATCTGAAATGATCCATAAGCAAACAATATACTATTGGAATGTTGATTTGGTGTCTTTTTACAAAAAAAATCAAAACATTTATAAAAAATCATTTAAGGTACAAAAATGATTTTTCAAGTCATGATTACAGTGCTGCCAGGATAAAAAAACTGGGGAGTTTTTGGTTTTTCAATGTTTCTTTAGTCTAAACTAGAGTCACTGATATCCGAATGTCCATGCTGGTAACAATATAGTGACATGGGTTCACACGTTCATCTTACAATCCTGAAGTGATTTGGGACAATGAAATAACTCATTGACCATGCCACAAGGACTCTTGACAAGGAACAAGGCACAAACAACTTGGAACAAGGCCAAGACCTTGCATCCATGTATTGAGACATACATACAAATTATGGATTTTTTTTTACCTTTGACGCTTCGAACCTTTTACCTTTATCAGGAATGATGGAAAATTGACCCATGTTTCTTTGAGTAACCTCGATAGTGCTTTAAATGATAACTTTTAATACCTTAAATATTGGCCCAAACAAAATAAGGTGTTTATAGCTACCTTTTTTTAGCCTTTACTGAGTATCAAGAATGGGGTAAAGACAAATAGACATTATTTTGTTTGAGGTATAAGGATGCCTTTGGGATACTTGCAAAAAGATAGAGATCCAATTAGTACTACTCTGAAATAGGCAGAATGCGCTGGCATCAATTTTAAGTAAGAAAATTAATGAATTTTGTAGGGTTTAACCTCCCTACTAGGTTTGTGGTTTTTTAGGTTTGACCTTAAACAGGTGCCAGTTAATATAGGCTTTGACTCAATAGGTGTCCAACACTTTGTAGACTGAGGTAGGTATTTGTCTAGCTCTTTATGGACTAACTCAATAGGCATCCAACTTTTTGTGACTAAAGTTGGTAGGCTTCCAACTCTTTATGGATTGAGGTAGATAGGCATCTACCTCTTTATGGACTGAGATAGATAAACGTTTAGCTCTTTATGGATTGAGATAGTTGGGCATCCAGCATTTCATGGACTAAGGTAGGTAGGTGTCCAGTTCTTTATGGATTTGCGTAGGTAGGCATCCAGCTCTTATTAGATTGAGGTAAATAGGCATGTAGCTTTTTCATGGATTAAGGTAGGTAGGCATCCATGTCTTCATGTACTAAGGTAGGTAGGTTTCCAGCTCTTCATGGACTAAGATAGGTAGGTGTCAAGCTTTTTGTAGAGTGAGGTAGGTCAGCATCCAACACTTCATGGACTGAAGTAGGTAGGTATCCAGTTCTTAATGGAATAAGATAGGTAGGCATCCAGCTATTTTTAAACTTAGGTAGTTAGATGCCCAGCTCTTTGTGGATTGAAGCATGTTGAGTTCAGGGAATTCACTTAGGGTTTCCAAGGTTATTGGAGATAATAGCTAAGTTTGCTTAGAACATTTGAAGGTAAAAGACCATATCTGAAAGGTGGTAAATATGTATAATGCATAATGGTGAAAATGCATGCTTGGATAATTTAGATGTAATGATTTAGAAATATAATTCAATAATTAGCTTTAGAGTTTTGAATTATCTTGCATCTTTAAGTTTCATTGGGTGTCTTTTGCTTTAAGGTTTGCCAACTTTATTCTTAATGTTCAAAAAGTTTTTTTTTAATAGTTGAGGTCATTTTTGAAGGTTGAGATGACCCTGATGCAAAAGATGGTTCATCAGTTTGATCAGCTTATATAAGGGATTAGATCATCAATAAGGTTGATATATAGGGAGAGATCTCTGAGCTATAATTAACTCTTGTAAGGGATTCATTCATCCACAGGGTTTGTTACCATACTTGGAGGCTTAGTTTTTAATGACAAAAGGAATACACTTAACAATTCAGGTAACTGAAAATGAATTTGGTTTATTTATGAGAGGGATCAATAATGGATGTTTCAACTCTACCTCTTGGCTAGTTTTATAAGGGAAATTTGTTTATCATGTTTTCAAGAAAGAAAAGGTGACATATGATATGATGCCATACTGTAATGTAAATGCCATGTTATATGGTGTTATAGGTAAATTAATATTGATGCCCATGCTTTTAGTTAAAACCTTATCTATATGAAATGATGCACATGCATTTGAGGCAATATGGTGTGGATGCTCATGAATACGAAGGCGCGAGAATGTAAATGCACATGAACATGAATGTCTATAAACATTGGTGCCCTTGATTGCTATTGGATATGACTGGGAATGAGCATGAATGTTAATGCTTATGTATGAAAATGCAGATGAGTGCTGATTCTTGAAAGTGAATGCACATAAGTGCAAATATAGAGAATAAGAATGCTCATGAGCATGCCTGTAAGCAAGAATGTATATGCGTGCTAATGCTTATGAATGAGAATGTACATAGGTGTGATTATAGGTGAATAAGAATGCACGTGAGTGCAGATGCTCGTGAATGAGAATGCAAATAAGTAATAATGCTCGTAAGCATGGATGAGTATGAGTGGAAAGGTTTATGAGTATGGATGTACATGGATGAAGATGAATGCTTGTGATTGTAGATCCATGTGAAGATGCACGCAATTGTAGATGCATAAGAGTACAGATAGCTGTAAGTGAGAATGCTAAGACTAGCCATTATACAAATGCTACAGTTGACGATGATGCCATTATGCTTAAAATGAAGTATATCTTGAATAATGGTGCTTAAATGTCTAAGTGAAGGATGCGTATGAGTGTTGACTGAGTAGTTGTATAATGTCATACATGTCTGCGAAGGTTGTAGAGGTTGGAAGCATGGATGGTTCTTTTTTTGAATCTGGCTTAACCTTTCTTGATGGTTTTTCTCTTTAAATTAAGAGGCATTTTAATCTTAACTTCAATATATGATTAAAAAAGCCCTTATCTTTCTTTTTTTAGAATATTCATTTTATGAAAACTCTTAAATTAGCATGATATTCAAGTTTTTCAAAGATTGATGATCTATGGTTAGAAAATTTCTTAAATAGCAATTAGGCCTTTTTGGTTAGGATAAAGATTTTGAAGAGGGCTTTGATCAATTCAAAATGGTTTTAGGACAAGTGAAATGGATCCTTGCTCTTCTAGGCTCATGAATGGAGCAGTCCTTATAAAATAAGAATTCTGCAAAAACCAAACAGATTTGATATTCTTTTAAATCTCCTACCATTGATACTTTGACCCAGACTAGGATTGGCCATGAAGGGTTCATGGTTGTAAAACTGATTTGGGTTAGGGAAGAGTGTAATCCTAAGAGTTTATCCCTCTAAAGATGATACTGTTAGGATGTTTAAGGATTTCTAAGGTTTTTTGGATTTCTTTGGAATGATAGTTTCCTTGTTAAGACTTTTGTAACCCTATAAGTGGTGCTAAAAATGCTCTATTTTGCTCTAGACAGCCCATTTTTAGGTTTTCACCCTAGAGCTTCAATCTTTCAATTTTTGGTTTTTTTTGCTTGATTGTATCATCATGCTTCTTTAGAACATTGAAAAGAATAATTCCCTGAAGAACGGATTCATTAGTTCACATGGCCATACTTGATTAAAATAGACTTTCTGAGGATCATAATGTAGGCCAAGGTTGATGGTTCTGAAAGAAGAAGTATAAATGCATAAATTTAGTGTTTAAAGGTGATTAGATCAAGGATCAGTTCTTTTCATGAGGACATCCATTGCTTTTACTTTTCGAATGTCCTTGTTTCTTGGTTTTTTGTCCCCTCTTTCTTGCTTTTGCTTTTACTTTTGATTCTTGCTTTTTGTTTCTCTTTTCTATTTCTTTTTTCATTTTGAATTGTGCTCTTTCTTTCTTTTTTCTTTTTTTGAAGGGAATCTTGGATTTTGGAAACTTGGCACATTTTGCACTTGCCCCTTGATGTTGGGTAGTTTCATAATTGTAGAGTGGAATATATGCCCTAATATCCTTTAGAAAAGTTCTCTTTGCCCCCATATGCAGGGTAATCCTTGATCAAGGTGTCAAATGATGAATTTGTTAGGCTTAAAAGGGGAAGCAAGGGGAGAAATTTTCTAACTCATAGAAAGATGATAAAAGAGGGCTATTCTTCATCTTAAACATGACTATGTGAATTGAAGGGACATTTCTTACAAAAAGTTCTTTTAAATATATTTTAAACCACTTAATCACATGATTTGCATTAAATTGCCATTTTTTTCCTTTTTTTTCAAACATATGCCTCAATTCTCTTTTTCACTCCACAAGCTTAGGCATAACCTCTTTTTGGTTTACCATTGATGAAAAACAGGCAATGTTAAGGCTTAAACTATAAGGAATATTTTGTATTTGATCTCTAAGGTATGTATTGATAAGGAATTCTGGTCTTAGGGTATCGAAATGATATGGGAGAACTAGGGAAAAGGGGCTGTTATGGTGCTCTAAGATGGGCCCTAAGAAAGGCTTTTAAGAAATGGTTTGGAGGTGTTAGAATGGGAAAAGTGAGATATGGTCCAAAGATTTTGGTAGGGATAGAGGGTAGTTTAGTCTTATTGCCCCAAAAAGGTAGACGTTTCTAACACAATCCTGATACATGTTAAAGTATCGTCGATGGGATTCTCAGATGAATATTGCATTTGTTAGATTTCTAAAAAAGTATAAAAATTTTAAGGAATTGGTCTTTATCGCTTCTAGCCTAAGTCAGGGTTTTTATCTATTTAATGGTTCTAATGTAATTATGTTGGTATAGTTCATGGTATTAAAGTTGATTTCTTTAAGTTTTAGTTTTTTTAATTTACCAGTTTTATGCATGGAGAAGCTTGAAAAAAAGATAACGAATGTAAGTAATCAGCAGTATTCTTGAGACTTTTAAAACCATGCTTTCATTAATATGATTCAAAGTTCAAACATGTTAATCTAGTGAGAATGAAGTTCAAAGACAAAAGTTTTTCATGTGAACCATGCAAAATTGGAATGCCTCTATTGCCCTACGTTCACACATCCCATTTCACTCTCTCAATCAATCAAAAACTAGCTGTCCTACTTTAATCAATTGCTGCACTTTTCTCTTTAAAGCCCTGCATTCTTTTGTGGAACGACCCATACACCCGATATGGTGTCCGTAAATAATGGTGGTACTATAGCTCTTTAGTTATGGCTGTTTCATAGGCTTAGAGTAAATTAGTGAAATCAACTAATCTTGAATGAGTTAGGGGAAGTAACTTTATGTATGATTCACGGATTAGCTTTGTAGGAGCTCATGTCAGTTGTCTCTCTATCTTTTGTAATTATTCCTCAGTCCTACTGGTTGTTGGGCAAGCTTGATTGGAGTCATAGGCACTGAGCTATGTATTAGGAATGATGCTTGTGGGTCAAGGTTTGAGCAAACCCCAAGTTGGGTAAACCATTTGGCTTAAAGTGTACATGTGGTAGGGACTGGGTTTAGGGCACGAGTCTGAGTTAACTTATGATTAGCTACCATTGCTGATTGTATCTATTTTTTTTTTCGTTTATGGGCTTCTTAATACCGATACCAAGGTATGGTTGGAAGGTGACAGAAGGGCATCTTGGGTTAAAGAATGGGTTAACCTATAATGACATGGGACCATGATGGTAAACTTCAAATATTAATTAGAGTGTGGAACCAGAAGGTTTTACATGGGTCATTTCAGGTTCAGCAAATTATGCCTTTATCCTTGACATGGGTAAAAGTGATAGTGACTTGTAAAGGTAATTTGTCTTTAGTTTATCAAGGTTTGGGATCATCCCTATCAAGTCCAAAAGTTGCCTCTTCATTTCCTCTACATCTTGTCTGACCCCTCTAATAATTCTTTCCAAGGCACCAACATACATTTCCAATGGATTTGCCACACTTTGACTTACTTAGCCAATTACAGATGATGATGCCTCGTTAATGAATCCTTTTTAACGTTGAAAAAGTCCATAACTGCTCCTACCAGTTTTGTGAATTATTCTTTCAATTCTAAAAAATCATGCCCTAATTCCTCTTGGATGCCTTCCAAATTACTACCTCTTGTTTCTAACTGACCCCCCCATGTTACATCCTTTTCAACACAAACAACAGATAGGTTCAATGTTATGTAATAATCAATGCATGAACATACTGAGCACTGATGACTAAGGATGCAAGATATGACATGTTACAAATGTTTGTCTACACATATAAGACCTAATGGTATTAATATTATGCAAAATGTCATGGAAAGATGTATGCTTGTGTATATATAAGTGAATGCAATAAGGATGTTAATGTATGTATGAGAATATGATACAAACATGAGAAAGTTGTGATCAAAATCTATCTTCAAGATTTCAAATAGTATTAGAAGTGACATTCGTAATGCATGAAATGCACCATGTTATGTCCCTACTGCACCTACCATAGTAGTGTGGCTCTTGAGAGGAAAGAAATCAAAGTGAATGGATGAACTATGCCCTTAGCTTGGGCATTTGATGTTTATTCACCATTGCCCTAGAGTGATTGTCTTTACATGTTTAATGCAAGAAATGGTGCATGTAACATGAACATAAGAGACCATAAGGCAGTGAAAGGTGAATAAATACTTGATAAAAATAAAAGAAAGAAATCAACAAGAATAAATCACAAAAATTGCCCTAATAATAAGCATTACAATGCTTTGGGGCAAACAGAAAATACCACAGGTAGTTTCGATCGCCCACCAAAATCTAAATTGGTGCAGATAGCATAACATCATGTTTGAGTTGAATTACCCCTATGATGTCTCATGAAGATGGAAATTAACACTTGAGAGAGTGACAGCTTATCACTGTTTAGTAATAGGCCAATGTTAAGTCATTAGTTAAACATCATAATGACTTACTTGGATGAGTTTTCTTCCTGAAGAAGCAATACCGAGCCTCAAAAGGGATGCTAAGTGACAACATTCAAATGTTATGTCTTATGAAAGGAAAAAAGGCATTAGCCATTGGTCAAAAAGCATAACAACATGGCTTGATAAAATTATTACAATGAATGACATAATTTGGGGTGGAGAAAAGGCATTGGTGATGATGTTTGTTCATTATCATCTATGCAACAAAGAAATGATAAAAAAAAGTAATACGTAAAAAGTGTTTCCTTAAGTGTCTTATTCTCTGGGTAGATCTAACAGTACTTTGGGTAGGTTTGGCAAAACTAGTTCGATTTAGGTGGATATATTTTGTTATGTCGATATGAATAAAAAGAATACCACAGAAGCAGGGATACTTTACACCTCGAAAGATATTGCTAGCCCACGGGTAAAGAAGAGATATCATGGAGGACAATTAGCTCACTTGTACCTAATAAAGATGGTATTCATTTTCCAAGAAACATAAAACCGAGAGTCTAATGTGGATGTGAATGTATGGTGTGTGTCTGGGAAACAATCAAACATTCTTATTTACTCTTTATTACCAATTTAAAGAAATTATCGTATTTATTTTTTTAGCAAGAAGAAGCCGTCGTAATCATGAAAAACACGAAAATAAAAAGAGTAATGGCAAATAAATGTTACATATTATAATTAAAAAAGTATTTTAGTTTCTATATTATTAAATTTAATATTTTAATCCTTATACTTTTAAAATTGTAGCAAATAAGAAAAATAATAATGTTTAAAAAAGCCATTTAAATATTGATAAAATACTGACATATCATATAATATGAAATTTTAAATTTTATACAAAAATAGGTTTGGGTTAGGGTTTTTTGTATAAAATTTAAAATTTTATATCAAATGATACGTCGGCATTTTATCGACATTTAAATTATTTTTTTAACACTATTAACTATTTTTTCTTATTTGCTACAATTTCAAAAGTATAATACTAAAACACTGAATTTAATATTATAGGCATTAAAATGTTTCTTTTATTATAGTAGAGAGACTTCTAGTAGACTTTACCACTTTTCGGCACTTATTGATTGACCTACTCAAACAAAACAAAATTATTGTAAAAAACAATTGGGTAATTTTTATTTTTTTATCTAAACGAAACTTATCTATCATTTCTAAACAAAGCAAAGGGTATATATTACTTTTATATTATAATTTTATTTGATAATTAAAATAATTTTATTGATTAATTTATAAATATATAAAACCAATATATAAAAATGTAACTTTATATATATGTATATGTATAAAAGCTAAAGATTTTAGTAAAAGTGGAAAATGTCCTATGAAGATATCCTAAATTTTGGATACGTGGGCAACTTTTAATAATTAACATGTGTTTTGCAATTAATTATTTTGATTTAATTTAAATTTAAAAATTATATATGATAATAAAAAAGGTATTTTTTTACATGTTTAATAGACTTAGCTTTTATATAGATATGAACAACTAATAGATTAATTTTTTTTCCATATCTCGCATAATATACATATAATTCATGGTCAACTTTTCATTTTATCTTATATTTTATATAAATATATTAAAATTAAAATATTTGACAAAAAATACAATTATTATACTTGAATAGCTTAACTTTGTTCACACGTGGATAATTTTGAATAATTTTTAATGTGCTTGTTCATTGTGTTATATCTTTGAATTGTTTTAATTTGATTTGGACCACCTAATTACATTTATATTGAATAATTATATATTTAAATTAATAAAAAAATTAAATAATAAAATATGAAGTAAATAAAAAGTTTTTTGAATAGTATACTGGTGACAAAGGAAGTAGTTCTGATGAGCTTGGCAAAGTTAAAGGCATGGATCTTGGCCTAGCAGCCCATCATCCCTTTAATATCAATATGGGGACCGTATCATAGTGGCTGATTGACAAAGGTTTTGACTTTATCCAATGTAAAGTATCTAAGCCCCTTGTTGGACAGAAAACCATTGTTGTAGATGAGGACAACACAACGTTCTATCTTTATCTTTTCAAGTTGGGATTTTACCTCCTACAGCCTTTCTTTTGTGCTGTGTTGAATCGCTATCTCATATTGCCAAATCATCTAAAGCCAAATGCATGGGCAATTTTGGTTATATATATTTCATCATCCGCAAGGAAAAAAATTGGTAGCCTTCTATGGAAGTGGTAAGGCATTTATTTTCTTTGAAAAATGTGATGTGCTGCTATTGTTTGCAGTCATTAAAAGGAAAATGGTAATAGACATTCTATGAAATACCCATAAGGCTAAGGATTAGAACTTCATTATTTAGAAGAGGTCAGGCACAGAGTGAGGTTTTCTTATGAAGTGGAATTTTTACTCTCCTATGAGCAACTTGAAAATTCCTTTAAACACATTCGAGCAAAGGCAAGTTGATTTCTTATTTGGTAGCTAGTTGAAGTGCAGGGAATATCTAACTTTGCAAAAAGTTCAAAAGCACTGTCTAGGCTTAAATATAGCCCGTGTCCTAAGGGTGTGATGCATCCTCTTGGGAAAAGAAAAAGATAGCTTGTGACAGCCTAGAAGAAGTTTATTGGTATGGCAAAAAATTATTCATTGTATTTTCGTAGTCTTTTATGACCATATAGTTTTTCTAATAATAAGTTTGTATTTGCAGATGATGTGCCAAATGAATCTGGTTTTGTGGTCGAATTGTCAGTTAATGTGGTGAACTCTGAAGGTTCACCTAACACTTCTTCTAACCTTTCAGGGTCCTCTAACATTTAGTGTGCCAATATAGTAGGAGACCCACTAACCAAGTGACATATACCTTCTGAGTGACTGATTGAGGAGTGTATGACTAATCGACCTTCTATTCCTTCAAAAGAAAAGGGTATATGTTTATAATTCTATGTTAAGTTGATTATCTTGACATTATCTTGAGCTTTTATCTTGTAGGGATGGATTTTATTGCTGTGAAAACTACATCGCTGAATATACGGTAAAGAAGGTGGCTACGTAAAAGGCTACTACTTGGTAAGAGAAAACCAAACATAAAAGAAAAGAGGATTTGATCTCTCTGCCTCTAATGAATAGGGTAATATTCAAAAAGGTTGTAACTTCAAAGGCTATCCCTGTTGCCACTTTCTTTGGTGCCACCTTTTGCACTACTAGGACAAGTATGGTAACACCACAGTAGTATCAACAAGTGAGCATAAGTTTTTCTAGTATTATCACCACTCCGGTAGGTCCTGTTACCTCAATTAGTCTATTTGTTCAACATAGTTTAGATTTATAAGGAGTAATGATGCTAAAAGTCTAGGTAGCAATGATATAAAGTTCTTGCAGGCAAAAAATCCTATTCATAACTTACAATCTGGCTTTGCTTTTATAGTGGAGGTGAGTTTTTATCATTTCAGTTTTGACGTTTTTGTTTTTTCTTATTGTTGGGATATTTATAGGGTTCTTTTTTGTTTGTAGGCTTGGCACTATCGGATGGCTTGTGCGTGTTAGAAGTTAAGGTGCTAGTCAAAGGTTGATTAGATGAAGAATGAGGTAGCTTGAAATACTACCTTCATTAAAAAGATGCAAGTCCGACTAGATTACATGGTAGCTGAAAAGAAAGCCTTTAAAGATCTTGCAGCTAGATCATAGGAAGAAGTGAAGAGGCTTGAGGTTGACTTGGAAGCTATAGAGAAAAAATTATTGTAGAGGCTGCCAAGTTTGCTAAGAAGTTGGAAGAAGCAAGGAAAGCATACAAGGTTGATGATGCGGAATTACTTATGGTAACCTCCAAAATTTTTGAGGAAGAGGTCTAGCTTAGTAAGGGAAAGGCTCACCATTAGAGGGAGTTAGAAGCTCAAAAGTAATCCTTACTTGACCATATGTTTTTTTTAATTAATGAGTACAAAGAGAGTGCTCTCTGTAGAGTGCAGCTACTCCATGGCCCATTAGATCTAAGAAAGCTTTAATTGGGCACTCTTTGCACACCTCTGAAGGGCTTTAACATACATATGCCTGAGCAACAGTAAGTGGAAGAGGGGCAAGGAAAGGGTGAAGCTTTTCTTGCACTGGAGGTAACTAAACATGATGATGATTTTCAAGAAGATAAAGGTGAGCAGGCGGACCAAATTCCAACTTCCAATGCTAGTGCTTCTGCCTTGTAGTAGAATTTTTTATCTTTATTGTAAATATATGATAATTTTAAACTTTCAATTCATAAAACATTAAATTGCTTAGTAATTTAGTGCCTTTTGTTCAAAGTATTATGTCTTTTGTTACTCTTATGTTTAGTTAGAGCATAGGAGCCTTTTCAGGCTCTTATACAATTTTCTGACTTTGGGTTTGATTGCTCATTTATAAGAATTATAGTTGCGCCTAAGTATGTTTGTTGTGTATTTAGTGCACGGACAATTTATGTAGCTTTAGAGTGGCGACTTGGCATCATCCACTTATGTATTAGGATATTTGTCAAGCTTTAAAGATTACATTTATGCGTGGTGACTAGTTACCACTCGTTTACATGCTTGATTCATTGATCAGACCTTCAAGGTCGTATTCAGCAAGTGTGTGTGGTGACTTGTTGCCACTTGCTTATATTCTTAATTCGTCGATCAAACCTTTTTGAGGTGATACCCAGCATGGATACATGGTGACTTGTTGCCCTTATTCATATTTGGAATGGATGCATGGTGACTTATTGCCACTCGCTTATATGCCTAATTTGTCGATCAAACCTTTTGAGGTGATACTAGCATGTATGTGCGGTGACTTATTGCCACTTGTTTACATGCTTCATCGATTAGACATTTTAAGGTCATACTTGGCATGTATGCAGGGTGACTTGTTGCCACCTGTTAGCTATATTAGCTTTGAATTAATTTTAGTTTTGATATAACAAAAATTTAAGCTTAATTAGCTTGTGTTTAAATATTTTCAAGATTAGTATTTTTTCATGAAATATTTTGTAAACACTTTGAAAAATACTAGAAAGTGTTTTAAGTCCTTCAAGCACTTAAAACTGTGTTCTTGATACATATTTTTATATAAAACATTTTTGAGAAAAGTTTTACATGTTTTAAAGTAATGAAAAATTTCACTTGAATGTATCGATACACTATATGTATGTATCGATACAATAATTGGCAGTAGCTAAATAACCTTAACATGCAGATATCACTGTTCATGTATCGATATAGAGCTTTCTATATCGATATAGGACTATTCATGTATCGAGATAGATATTTTGTATTGATACAGGACTATTTAACGGTCATATTTTGGACCGTTAAACACAATGTATCGATACCCACTTAAATGTGTCAATATAGAGGCACGAGGAACAACAGGAAATGATATTTTGAAGGCTCCAACAGCTATATTCCTTCACCAAATATTCCCAACAGCTAGAATCATGATCAAGGCTATAAATAAGCCACTCCAACACCTTCAACAAGAAGAACAAACAAGAGATTATGCTTAGAGTCATATCTTTGATATTCTCCATCATTTTTACTAGTAGTTTTTCTTTGTATTGGATTAATTCTTCCTATTTTTGTATTCTCTATTTTGTATCTTTAGATACATATTTTTCTTGAGTCAAAATTCTTGTAAACACCTAACCTGTAGAGGTTTTATTTGTTTACACTCAAATACTTGCAAAAAGGTGAGGTTCCTACTTAACCATTCAAAAGTAGAGAAGGTTTCTACTTAGCCTTCAAAAGTAGTGAGAAAGGGTTCTATCTTAGCCACAAAAGATAGAGGGTAGAAGTTTTTATCTTAGCCTTGAAAGATAGAGAGTGTAAAGGTTATACCTTGTCCTTGAAAGGTAAACAGTTCAAGTTAGTGAATCGTGGAAATCTGAGGCAAGTGAGGTCGAGGTAGAGGACGTAGGTAATTAAGGTCGAACCTCTCTAAATCTTTGAGTTTGCTTCTCATTCTCTTGTCTTTTATTGTTTATTGATATTCATTAACTTGCACTCCAAAGTTTATTGTTTAGATTTCTTAATTTTATTTATCAAAGTTTTAATTTACTAAAAT